>LIEC01011989.1:0-149146 GCA_001925005.1 Drosera capensis
AGGTCTTAGGAGGTAATCATATATTTCCTGGACTCCAGCAAGTACATGCTTTGTTAAAAGCTTCTTAAGCTTAGCTTCAACTGCAGGAGTGTTTACAAACTCAATTGGTCTGAGTATTGCATGTCTTAGCCTGGTTGTTTTTAAGGTAGACTCCTTTAGTTCCAGTTTGCCATTTAGAAGGATGTATGCCCCCTTTGGTCTTGTTGACCTACTAGCTATCTTCTTCTGCAATTGAGCTAGTTATATGGCTTCTACTTCTGTCATCATGTCGGATTCACCAATTAGGGTATGGGATCCATCTGGATTGACTTTATAAAGAGTCTTAGGTCCTGAGGGGAGCAATACTTGTCTGGAGGATCTTGTTTGCCTTCCAGTCCTTGTTGGCCTCTTGATTGGAAGTTTGTGTTGAGCCACAAACTCCTGAATCATGCTTTCTCTTTCTTCTTTCTGTTGTTGCTCAGCTGGCTTTTTCATGCTAAGTAGTGAAGAGGTTGTTCTTGCTGTTCTGGTTCTGAGCAGTCGAGCTTGTTTTTCTATAGTGCATACTGTTTACATGAGTGTGTCTATGACCTTCTCTACAGAAGGTCTTACCTCTGTTGTTGTTGTGGTTGACCATACCTCTATTGCAGTTGTCGGACGACCTTCTGTAATAGTGGAGAGATCCATTCCACTGCTAAAGAATGGTATAATTGCTATAGTTGTTGCCTCCGCTGGAGTTGACCTAATGGCGAGTGACCTTGCAGTAGAGGTGGGCTGAGTTCGTTTTGCCCTCTATAGTTTGTTGAGGTCTGCTTCTATTTGTTTTATTTCATCATGTTAGTATCCTTGATTAACAAGTTCTTGCCTCAATTGAGCTCGAGGTCCTTCCCTGATCTCTAGATAGTTCTTTTGAGCTTCAAGGATAATGTTCTGAAGATGCGCGTCTGCTCCATCCTTCAGAAATTCCAATGCTAAGTTGGAATCATGAAGTGTAGCTAACTCAGGTGCCTTTGGAGGCAGTGTCTTTGAGGATGATGGTCTAGCAGTGTCTTTGGAGGTAGAAATTCCAATGCATGTCAGTTGTAGTTGCAACTGGAAGATCTCATATTTTCTCCTCATCTGAGATCTACAAAATTAGCTTCCTCTTAGTTTTCCTAAGCTTCTTTATCCTGATTGGTTGAGCCTTGCTGGCTTGCTGTCTCCTTGTCATTGGTATTGTTGCAATGGTTTGCACAACTGTCTTTGGTGAGGGGTCTGCAGCCCTCCTTCTGGTCTTCATGGTTAAATTAGGAGATCTCTGGATAGATTGTCTCCTGGTCTGTACACCTGTAGATGGTTGTGGCTGGTATGTAGGTTTGATGATAGTCTGTACAGGTACAATCTTCTTTGTCAATCCAATAGGCTGTTTGCCTATCTTTTTGACATCTATCTACTTGTCCATCATCTATGGCCTTCCCTCCTTATCAGAGAGTTTCAAATTCTGTTTGAGAAAGATACTGATTATCCTTCCAAACAATGGTTGTTTTGATTGCACAGCTTTGGCAAGCTGATGCATGAGTAGTCCTGCCCAAATGACCTCCTACTTTGTGAGGATCGTACAAATAATTTCTTGCTCATCAGTGGTAATCTGATCTTTACTGAATTCCCATGAGAGAATGACCTTCTTGACAATGTCAGGAAGCATCTTGTACTGTTTGGATAAGAACTTCTTCATAGTTCTTATTCCCTCATTCCACTTATCTTCTGGAAGCATGGCATGCCACCCCGTTGTCACAATTTCAACTGGAATTATCCTCGACTCTTCTTTTGAAAGGTTGAAAGACTGAGCAAAGTCGCCAGCCTTGATGTAGATTGCAACCTTTGATGCAATAGAGGTGTAGGAGATTAACTGCAGGTTGTTTGTGACTTTGTCTTTGTTGATGAAATCAAGTACTTCTTCTTCATAGATTCTGCTGGTTTGTTCGCAGAAGTACTTGAGTCCGACTTCTTGAATTAGATCAGTAACTTCCTTTACTTCATCTGATTCATTTACAATGTGTTGAAGTCGAACACCACGCCAGTTTGGAGTTCAATCTTTTTTGATGGACCTGATTCAACAGATTTGGAGCTCTTCTTGGAGATGTTTGATGGAGTGTTGGCCATTTCGAAGAGTATTTGTAAAGGATTTTTGAGTTTCAAAGGTGATTTTGAAAGCTAGGGTTTTTGGTTCTTGATTGTAGTAGAGAGTTTCAAGATATAGAGAGAATTTGAGCGCTTAGAGAGAGACGGAGTATATGAGAGTGTAAAGTGATTTTCATTTAGAAAAATTTCTCTATTTAGAGTCTCTTGAAATATTACCGTTGTTAGAAGTTTCTAGTCGTTACACAGTGTCAGCCAATTGTTTTGACCGTTGCGTGATTTGATGAAAACCTTTTTTGTAAAGTTAATATTCTTTCCAAAAATAAATGCAGTAGAACAATATTGCTTCTCGTCTACATCCACGTGTGTAGCAAGTAGTACAACAATAATGTTAGTCTGCATTCTACATATGCAATAGAGTAGTAGAGCATTTTGGTCAGTTTGACTTTCTTACATCAAGCATACACAATTCCCCTCTAAATTGAATAAACTTGCTCTCATATAAAAATACCTACAACTTATTTTTCTGTTGGAATATATTCCAATTTAATGTGACCTTTTTGCACATGATCTCTGATAAAGTGATATCTGACATCAATATACTTGGTCCTTCAATGAAAAACTAGGTTTTCTGAAATTTCCATTGCAGACATGTTGTCACAAAATATAGAGGTTTCAAAAAGTTTCATACCATAGTCTGCAAGCTGTGATCTCATCCATAGTATTTGTACAGCACAGCTTCCTATAGCTATGTATTCTGCTTCTACAGTAGAGGTTGACACTGTAGTTTGCTTCTTGCTGAACCAGGAAATCAATCTTGCACCAATAAATTGACATGCTCTACTTGTGTTTTTCCTGTCAACCCAACAACTTGCAAAGTCTCTATCTAAAAAATCTGTTAGTGAAAAAATTGATTTCCTAGGATACCATACACCAAGGTTTGGAGTTTCTTTGAGATATCTCAAGATTCTCTTTACTGCAGGATAGTGGGATTACTTAGGATCAAATTGATACCTTGCACAGACACAGATTACATATGGAATGCCTGGTCTGCTTGCAGTAAGGTATAGTAATGACCATATTTCTCCTCTACACATGATTTGATTTATCTTCTTTCCATGTTCATCTTTATCTATCTTTATTGATGTGCTCATGAGAGTCTTCCTGTGACTAGCACTATCTAAGCCAAACTTTTTAATTGTGTTCTTTAAGTACTTTGATTTATTTATAAAGATTTCACTTTCTAACTGTTGTACTTGAAGTCCTAGAAAATATTTTAGTTCTCCCATTAAACTCATCTGAAATTTTGATTTCATTAATTCTGCGCTAACATATATCTTCCTTATGGTTTTTAAGAAACAGAGTGGTATCTACCTTACCTCTTTCAAATTTATTTTCACATAGAAATATTGAGAGGGTTTCATACCATGCTCTTGGTGCTTGCATTAATCCATATAAAGCTTTGTCTAACCTATATACATATCTTGGATATTCAGAGTCTTCAAAGCCATGAGGTATTTCAACATAAACTTCCTCTTATAGATTTCCATTTAGAAATGCACTCTTTATATTCATTTGATAGACTTTAAAACCTTGATATATGCAGCATAGTCAAGGAACATTCTTATAGATTGCAATCTTGCTACAGGGGCTAAGGTTTCATCAAAAATCAATTCCTTCTTCTTGTGAGTACCCCTTAGCAACTAATCAAGCCTTGTTTCTGATGACTATTCCATTTTCATCACATTTGTTTCTAATTACCCATTTGTAGCCTACAACTGGATAGTTTTTAGGTCTTGGTATGAGATACCATATCTCATTTGTTTGGAACTCATTTAGTTCTTCTTGCATAGCATCTACCCAGTTTGGATCATTTAGCGCTTCACTTATTACCTTTGGTTGTATTTCAGATATGAAGCAAGCAGATAGGCATTCTGCATTTGTTGCGCTTCTAGTCTATAATTTTTATCACCTATTATGTCATCCCGTGAATGCGCCTTAATCCATCTTCCTTTTCTTGTTTATTAGTTTTCGATTGTTGTTGAGGTTGTTCTTCAATCTCTACTATAGTGTCATTGTGTCCAGACGACTCTTCCTTGTCTACAACTTTAATGACCTCTTTT
Organism: Drosera capensis; assembly: GCA_001925005.1. Taxonomy (NCBI): domain Eukaryota; kingdom Viridiplantae; phylum Streptophyta; class Magnoliopsida; order Caryophyllales; family Droseraceae; genus Drosera; species Drosera capensis. The sequence continues at coordinate 4,221 of LIEC01011989.1, forward strand.
ACAGCCTATTCATTACATGCACATTCCTCATCAAATACATTTGCACTTCTCATGAATGTTTCTGATTCATCAAATGATATATGAACTGACTCCTCAATAGTCTGTATTCTTTTATTGTACACTCTAAAAGCTTTGCTGTTTGTGGAATATTATAAGAATGTTCCTTCATCTGTCTTAGGATCAAATTTCTATAAATAGCTTTTATCATTTTTGTGTATGTAGCATATGCATCCAAAAGAATGAAATTATTTGACACTTGGTGTCTTTCCTTTCCATAATTCGTAAGGGGTTTTCTTATAAAGCTTGTGAATTGTGCATCTATTCTGAGTATAGCAACCTGTATTGACTGTTTCTGCCTAGAAGTTTTTAGATAAGTTTGCATCAGAAAGCATTATTCTAGTTGCCTCTATTAGTGTTGTATTCTTTCTCTCAATCACACCATTGTGTTGAGGTGTTCTATGTGTTGAGAAGTTGTGTTTAATTCCATGATCATTGCAGTAGACATCTATTCCTATTTGATGAAATTCAATGCCATGATTACTTTTAATTGTGATGACTTCTGTTCCTTTATCATTTTGGAACTGTCTAAAAAACCTTGTTAGCAGACTACAAATTTCACTCTTTTTATTTAAGAACATTATCCAAGTATATCTGGAGTAATCATCTACTATAACTAGAGTGTACTTCTTTCTGTTTAAGGTTTCTATCTCAACGGGACCAAAAAGATCCATATGTAATAATTCCAGAATTCAAGTTGATTCTGAAGAGTTTAAGGATTTAAAACTTGCCCTAGTCTGCTTTCCTTCCTCACATGGTCTACATAGTTTATCCTTTTTGAACTTTATTTGAGGAAGTCCTCTTACTAGGTTTTTTGAGGATAATCTGAATATTGTTTTGTAATTAAGTTGAGCTAATCTTTTATGCCATGATGAATCAAAGTCTACTGCATGGATGTTTCCTTTCGTTACTCCTAGTAATTTGACTTCTTGTGTGATTTTATCCTTTACTCTGCTTGTATCATAAGTGAATGACACATCATTATTTTTATCACACAATTGACTAATGGATAGCAAGTTATGTTCTAAGCCCTTAACATAGGCAACATATCTAAAGATTAAGGAACTTATATCAAGGATTCCGGAACCTTTAGTTGTACCTATCTGTCCTCCTCTAAATATGACACGAGGTCCATTTCCTTTCTGCAATCTTCAAGGATGGATTTGTTTCCTTGTCATTTGTCTTGAGCATCCACTGTCCAGGTACCATATGCCCTTTTCTCTTTCCTACATTGAAAACATAGAAAGCTTGTACATGGTACCCACTTATATGGGGTCCTTATTGGTTTGCTTTTGGAACCCACACTTGAATTATTTTATTGTGAGAATTCCAGCATTCAAAGGACTTGTGACCAATTTTGCCATAGGTAAAGCAGTAGACCTTTGGTCTTGTGGTTATTAGTGGTCTGCTCCACTGTGTCTGCTGCAATTGACATGAGCAGGTGTGTCTCAAGTATGGTTTTCTCCAAGTTGTTCTGGAGATTTTGTTCCATGCTTAGTAGTTAGTGTGAGGTCTAAGTTTAAACCTAGAGGTGGGGAGGGAATAGGTTGTTTCAAAAAATTATTCAAACTTTTGATTGGGAATACTAGTTCTTTGCAGACCACTTTTCTATGCAGACCACATAGATAGTCTGCTGATGACAGTTGGTGATGTACAGAAAACAGTTCACACTCTTTGAGTTTTATCTCTGTTTGGCTATGATGGTTTATTTCTAAGAGTTCTAAATATAAATACAGTAAAGGCAAGTAATAGTCATAGTGTTTATACTAGTTCAGACACTCGATATCAAATGATAATCGAGAGCTTAGTCTAGTCTGCCCTTGGTGATCAGGTGAGTATCACTATCATATCTTCTTTTTTGAGCTTACAAGAAATTTCTTTTTACAAGTTATCTAACTTGCACAAAAGATAAAGAACCTAGATTCTTTGCACAAATCCAAACTCTGGACTCTGCTGTAAGATTTGTTCTTCTGCAGACTAGTGACACCCTCTTTACTGTATCTTCACGATTTAGCTTTCTTGAGTAATCTTTGAATTTTCGATTGCTTTGCACTCTTTGCCTTTCAATCCTTATTCAACAGCCTTACTTCAATAAGCCTCAACAGTTCCCTTTTAAAGGCTCAAGGAACGAACCTAGTAGACAAGGCACTGTTCCTAGAATGACACTTTGCCACTTTGTCCCGCACCATCACGTTTCTAATGCTCGCTATCCTCTCTCCAGAATTTATTTTGTTGCTACTTTAACTCAAATCTCCGTTTGACTGACTCCAGACCTTTGACCTAACCACTAACAACCATCCTCTGCTGTACCCAGTCTGCTGCACCTTAGTCTACATACTCCACTATGAGACCTCGTCTACATCTATCCTAGTTACAACCTCGTCTAAACCCAGATCTGTTGCACATTGATGCATTCTGAGTTGGTCCTCCTCTGCACCCAGATCTGTTGCATAATGCAACTACCTGCAAAGTTACTTGTTTCATTTGATCAATGGCACCTGCTACGAAGTTGCTCAGAGTCCTTCGAAAATCTTCAAAGGTTTTCTTTCTGATTTCCCTTTCTTCCTCTATATCTTCAACAATTGGCTACAAGGTCTCAAGTAGCTCATGAAATACATCTGTGGTCCCTGAGTAATGACTATAGAGCTGTCGTAGCCTGTATTGAGTGGTGTTCTCTGAAGGCTATGATGGAATTCTTTCTCCTTGTTGATGTGGTTGAACAAAAATGACTTGAATACCACCTTCATCAAACTTTGTTATTAGGTTCTTTACTATTGAGGAAGGTGTTGTTTGAGTTTCTGATGTACTGTGGCTAAACAATCCTTGTGCAAGTCATGCAGAGGGTGGATCGACTCTTGTTTGCACTTCTCTAAACGAGAAGGGTGGTGTAAATAAGATGTTCTCTAGATCTTGTATAGCTATTAGAGAGGGAGTTGCTTGTTTGGCCTCAATTACAGCTTGTTAGAAGTCGTCTGCATCTTTTGCCTTAGCTGCAATGTAGGTTACCTCTTCTACAGTTGGGGTGTCTGCTTTGGACGTAACTACTATTAGATCCTCAGCTGTAGGCAATTGGTCTGCTTCCTCAACATTAGGGAGTTCTTCTATGATTTGTTGAGTTGGTTGATCTTCAGCTTTATCTTCGTGTGTCTCTTCTACTGAAAGGGCTATAATTACTAGGGTCTTTGTAACAGATTCCTCGTCTGAGGACCCAGCTTGCTTCAATTCAGCAATTGCTTCTGCTACAGATTCCTTATCTGTTGGTCTTTCTATAAAAGACTCGACTTCATTCTCTTCTACAATCTTTGCAGGAGGAATTTCTGGTTCAGCCGTAGATGACATTGCTTCAGATGGTTTGTTTGCATGTTCCTTTGTGCAGATTCTTCTCGTTCTGCTATAGTCTCAACTATTGTCTTCTACACTTGCACTCGTTCTTCTACAACTCAATCAATGATTTCATCATCATCATCCTGCTGAGCATCAATATGATGTTGAGTATCACCATCATCACCTGATGGTTGATGTACTGCCAAGTTAGGTCTAGAGAGATATTAGTATATTTCCTCAGTTGCAGCTTGGACATGTTTAATTAAGATCTCGTTTAGCTCAGCTAAACTGCAGGTAAGTTTACAAACTCAATGGGTCCGAGGATAACATATCTAAGTCTGGTGGTCTTCAAGGTGAAATCCTTGAATTCAAGAGTTCAATTGACCAAAAAGTGGGATTCCTTGGGTCTTGTTGACCTACTGGCCACCTTCTTTTGAAGTTGAGCCATTTAATGGATCTCTCCTTCAGACATTCCAGTAATATCCCCAATCATAGTCTACGATTGGTCTGGATTGATTTTGTACAACATCTTTGGTCCTTGGGGAATCAACTTTGGTCTTGCAGACCCTGTTGTTCTTCCTACTCTGGTTGGCCTTTTAATTGGTAGTCTCTGTTGTGCCAAAAACTCCTTAATCATCTCTTCTCTTTGAGCCTTCTTTTGCATCTTGACTTGTTTCTTTTTACCAAGCATTTGAGTGTCTCTAGCTTTCTGCTACAACAGACTTTCTTCTATTGCCTTAACCGTCTATGGGACCGTGTCAATGGTCTTTTCTGGAGAAGGTCTTTATTGAGTTGTTGTTGTTGTTCATGCTAATGTTGCATTTGTTAGTTGGTCTGTTGTAATCCTTGAGGTATTCATTTCACTTCTTGTGAATGGAACAATTGTTGTTGTTGTTGGCTCTGCTGTAATAGGTCTGATTGTGAGGGTGGGTACAGCAGAGGTAACTTGAGCAAGTTCAGTCTGCAAGGTTGACAGGTTGGCCTCTATTTTTCTTATTTCATCATGAGTGTAGCCTTCTGCAACAAGCTTTTGTTTGAATTCAACGTGAGGTCCTTCCATAGTCTCTTGAAAGCTCACTTGAGCTTCCAAGATGAGGTTCTTCAAGTTTTCAGCTGCTCCAACCTTCAAAAACTGAATTGCCATATTTACATCATGGCGTGCAGCAATTTTTGGTACCTTTGGTGGGATTTTTGAGCCCTTCTAGCTCAATAGTTTGCCCAGTCTACACTATTGCAGACTATGTTTCCTCCTTTATGGCGGGTGGCTCTGCAACAGGTTGTTCTGAAATGGTTTCCTCGTCAAAGTTCTGCAGAAGGAGATTTCTCAGTGTCACTCTTTGCTGGTTCATTTTTTGTTGAGCTTTGCGGATTGGTATCTTCTTGATCTGCTTCTTTGCTGATCTTGTCTGTACTGCAGTGGTGGTCTACACTGATGTAGTGGTCTACTCTCCTTTTCATCTTGTTTGCACTTCTACAGATTTTGATGGAGGGTCTATAGATTTGACAATGGTCTGCAGTGCTGGAGTCTTCTTTGTAAGTCCTGCAGGCAGCTTGCCTATCTTCTTAACGTCAATCTATTTGTCCGCCGTCCATGGCCTCCCCTCTTTGTCAGATAACTTTAATTTCTCTATAAGGAAGATGCTAATTATCCTTCCAAACAGTGGTTGCTCTGCCTCTACGACCTTGGCAAGTTGATACATGAGCAACTTTGCCCAGTTGACTCCATGTTTTATTAGTATTGTACACATAATTTCTTGCTGATCAGTGGTAATATGATCTTTAATGAATTCTCTTGTGAGAATGACCTTGACAATATCGGAAAGCATCTTATGTTCTTTGGATAAGAACTTCTTCATGGTCCTTATCCCCTCATTCCATTTCTCTTCTGGTAGCATGACACGCCTTTGAGTTGTTACTATTACAGGTATAATGATCCTTGACCCTTCATTATTCAGGTTGAAGAATTATGCAAAATCATCTGCCTTTATAGTGATTCCAACTCTTTTTGCAGCAGAGGTGTATGTAATTAGTTGTAGGTCATCTGCAACTCTTGCCTTTTTGTTGAATTCCAGAACTTCATCGTCATAGATCCTACTTGTCCATTCACAGAAGTATTTGAGTCCTGCTTCTTGGATCAGATCAGCCATTTCCTTTACTTCATCGGATTCATCTCGTATAGTATTGAAATCAAACACTACATCGGTTTGTAGTTCGATCTTCTTTGTTGGGCTCTTTTTGGATGAACTTGATGGAGTGTTGGCCATGTTTGAAAAGTTTTGCAAGAATTGTTGTCCTTAAAAATCAAATTCGAAAGATTTTCAAAAACTTAGGGTTTTCGATTTCGGGCAATAGACTGCTCGTAAGATTAGAAAGAGAATTAGAGCGCTTTTAGATAGAGAAAGAGTATATTAGAGAGTAAAGTGATTTCTAATTGAAAATTTGCAGTTTTTATACTCATTTTGGGAATTATGACCGTTGACAGTGCTTTCTAGCCGTTACACAGTGTTAGTTATTGACCGTTGCGTTATTTTAGGAAACAGTTTTATAACGTTTAAAATTATTTTCCTAAAATAGATGTAGCAGAGCAATATTGATTCTAGTGTGTATTCTACTTATTTATTAAGCAGTAAAGCAATAGAGCAATAACGCTAGTCTCCATGTTTCATAAATAATGCTAGTCTACTTTCTACACATGCAGTAAAGTAGTAAAGCATTTTGGCCAGCTTCATTGTTTTAAATCAACTATACCCTATTCTCCACGAAATTGAATAAACTTGCTTTCATCAAGAGCTTTTGTAAAAATGTTTGCAACTTGTTTTTCTGTTGGAATGTATGCCAATTTAATATGACCTTTCTGCTCGTGATCTCTGATAAAATGATATATGACATCAATGTCCTTGGTTCTTGAATGAAAAACTGGATTTTCTGAAATAGCCATTGTAGACGTGTTGTCACAAAATATAGATGTTTTGGAGAATATCATACCATAGTCTGCAAGTTGTGATCTCATCCACAGTATTTGTGCAGCACAGCTTCCAGCAGCAATGTATTCAACTTTTACAGAAGAGGTAGACATAGTAGTCTCCTTTTTGCTAAACCATAATATTAGCCTTGCTTCAATGAATTCACATGATCCACTTGTACTCTTTCTGTCAACTACACATCCTGTAAAATCTACACCTGAAAAAAATATTAGTGTAAAATATGATTTCCTAGGATACCATACACCAAGATTTGGAGTTCCTTTGAAATATCATAGGATTCTCTTTAATGTAGTTTAATGGGATTCCTTGGAATCAGATTGATACTTTGCAAAGACACAGACTACATATTGAATGTTTGGTCTCCTTGTAGTATGGTATAATAGTGACCCTATTATTCATCTATATATTGTTTGATTTATCTTGTTTCCATGTTCATCTTTATCTATTATGATTGATGTGCTCATGGGGGGTTTTCATATGACTAGCACTTTTTAAGCCATACTTTTTAATTATGTGTTCTTTAAGTACTTAGATTGATTTAAAAAAATTCCACTTTTTAATTGTTGTACTTGAAGTCCTAAGAAATATTTTAATTCCCCATTAAACTCATTTGAAATTTGGATTTCATTAGTTCTGCAAATTGTTCATAAACTTATTATTAGTGCAACAAAATATAATATCATCAACATAGATTTGCACTAATAATATATGTTCCTTATTCTTCTTGAGGAAAAGAGTGGTATCTACCTTACCTCTTTCAAATTTATTTTCACATAGAAATATTGAAAGGGTTTCATACCATGCCCTTGGTGCTTGTTTTAGTCCATATAATGCCTCGTCTAACCTATATACATATTCTGGATATTCATAGTCTTCAAAGGCAGGAGGTTGTTCAACATAAACTTCCTCTTGGAGCTTTCCATTTAGAAACACACTTTTTACATCTATTTGATAGACTTTAAATCCTTGATATGCAGCATAGGCAAGAAACATTCTTATGGCTTCTAATCTTGCTACAGGGGCAAAGGTTTCTTCTTGTGAGTATCCCTTAACAACTAATCAAGCTTTGTTTATGCTGACTCATCCATTTTCATCAAATTTGTTTCTAAATACCCATTTGCAGCCTACTACTAGATAGTTCTTGGTCTTGGTGTTAGATAACATACCTCATTTCTTTGGAACTCATTTAGTTCCTCTTGCATAGAATCTACCCAGTTTGGATCATTTGGGGCTTCACTTATTATCTTAGGTTCCATTTCTGATATAAAGCATGCAGACAGGCATTCTCCATTTGTTGCCCTTCTAGTATGCATAGGTGCATCTTTATCTCCTATGATGTCATCCTATGTATGTGCCTTGATCCATCTTCTTTTATCTTGTTCATTAGTTTCCAGTTGTTGTTGAGTTTGTTCTTCAGTCTTTGCTACATTGTCATTGAGTGCAAACGACTTAGCCTTGTTTGCAGTTTCAATGACCTCTTCTGCAGCTTGTTCATTACATGCACATTCCTCATCAAATAGATTTGCATCTATTATGAATATTTCTAATTCATCAAATGATACGTGAACTAACTCCTCAACAGTTTGTGTTCTTTTATTGTATACTCTAAAGGCTTTGCTGTTTGTAGAATACCCTAAGAAGGTTCCCTCTTTTGTCTTAGGATCAAATTTCTATAGATAACCAAATTTTTGGTTATGGTTGATCACCTCCATCATCACCTGATGGTTTATGTTCTCCCAGATCAGGTCGAGAGAGATATTCATATACCTCCTTGATGGCAGCTTTGACATGTTTTACCAAGATCTTTTTCATCTCAGCCTCGATTTCTAGTGTGTTTATAAACTCAATGTGTCCAAGGAGGGAATTTCTGAGTCTGGTGGTCTTCAGTGTGGAATCCTTGTATTCAAGAGAGCCATTGATCAGAAAGTGAGGTCTTGTTGATCTGCTGCCTCCTTCTTTTGAAGTTCTACCATTTGATGGATCTCCCCTTCTGTCATTCCAGTAATTTCTCCAATCAATGTCTGGGATTGGTCTGCATTGATATTGTATAATGTTTTGGGTCCTTGGGGAATTAATTTTGGTCTTCCAGACCTTGTTATTCTTCAAGGTTTGGTTTTCCTTGCAGATGTTGTTGGTGTTGATGTTGGTCTCTTGATTGGTAGGTTGTTCTGTGATACAAACTCTTGAATCAATTACCTTTTTGCAAGTAGTTGAGTGTCTGTGACTTTCTGCTGTAGTAGACTGGCATCGACTGCTTTGACCGTCTGCATGACTGTTTTAATGATCTTCTCAGGAGAAGGCCTTTTCTGAGTAGTGGATGTTGTTGTTGTCCATGCGGCAGTTGCAGTTGTTTGTTGGTCATCTGCAATTGTTGAAGTTTCCATTCCACTACATACGAATGGAACAATTGTTGTTGTTGTTGTTCGCTCTGCTGCAAGAGGTCTGATTGTGAGGGTGGATGCAGCAGAGTGAGCTTGAGCAGGGTCCGTCAGCAAGATTGATAGTTTGGCCTCTATTGCTTTTATCTCTTCATGAGTATAGCCCTCTACAATCAGCTTCTGTCTAAACTCAGCTCGAGGTCCTTCTCTGATTTCTTGAAAGCTCACTTGAGCTTCCAAAATCAGGTTCCTTAGGTTTTCATCTGCTCCTGCCTTTAGGAGCTGAATTGCCACGTTTGCATCATGGAGTGTAGCAAGTTCTGGTGCCTTGGATAGGATCTTGGAGGAAGATGGCTCAATAATCTACCCTGTCTGTACTATTATAGACTGTATTTCCTCCTACTCTATGGCAAAAGGCTCTATAGTATTGATCTGACACAGTTTCTTCGTCAGAGGTTTGCACAAGATTTTTTCTCTTTGTGACCCTGGGTTGCTTCATTTTAGGTTGAGTTTTGGGGACTGGCTTTTTCTTGATCTACTTTTTTATAGATCGTGTCTGTACTGCTGCACTTGTCTGCTTGGTCATTTGTCTCGTCTGCACTTTTGTAGACTTTGGTGGATGGTCTGCAGGTTTGACCACCGTCTTTAGTGTTGTAGTTTTCCTTGTTAGTCCAATAGGCTGCTTGACTATTTTCTTAATGTCGATTTGTTTTGCTATGTTCCATGGTCTTCCCTCCTTTTCTGAAAGCTTTAATTTTTGTTTGAGAAAGATGCTGATGACCCTCCCAAACAGTGATTATCTTGCCTCTACAGCTTTGGCAAGTTGGTGCATGAGTAACTTTGCCCCATTGACTTTGTGTTTCATGAGTATAGCACACATGATTTCTTGCTGATCACGGGTAATATGTTCCTTACTGTATTCTCTGGAGAGAATGACCTTCTTAACGATATCGGCAAGCATCTTGTGTTCTTTGGATAAAAACTTATTTATGGTCCTTATCCCTTCGTTCCTCTTCTCTTTTGGTTGCATGGCATGCCTTCCAGCTTCCACTATCATAGGTGGAATAATCCGTGATTCTTCATTATTCAGGTTAAAGAATTGTGCAAAGTCATTTGAGTTGATGAAGATTCCAATCTTGATTGCCGTAGAGTGATATGAGATTAATTGCAAATTTTCTGTAACTTTTTCGTTTCGATGAAGTCCAGAACTTCATCATCATAGATCTTGCTAGGGCTTTCGCAAAAGTATTTGAGGTCGACTTCTTTAATCAGATTGGCTACTTCCTTGATTTTATCGGATTCATCTCGTATTGTGTTGAAATCGAATACTACACCAGTTTGTAGCTCGATTTTCTTTGTTCGGCTTTTTGGAGATGAGCTTGATGGAGTGTTGGCCATGGTTTCGAAAAGTGTTTGTTTGAAATTCTTGAGTTTCTAGAATTGAAATTGAAAGTTAGTGGTTCACTTTCCGTGCAGTAGAGTGCTCGTAAGATGAGAGAGAGAGAGAAAGAGAGAGAGAGAGAGAGTTAAGCTTTTAGAGAGAGAGAGAATTACGCTTTTAGAGAGAGAAAGAGTATTATAAAGAGTAAAGTACTTTTCCAATTGAAAAATTTTAGTTTTTATACTCATTTGGAAAATATAGCCGTTGTAAGTGCTTTTTCTAGTCGTTAAGCAGTGAGAGTCATTATTTGACCGTTACGAGTTATTTTTGGAAAACAGTTATTTAACGTTTAAAAAACAGATTTGGTTTTCCAAAATAGATGCAGAAGAGCAATATTGATTCTAATCCGCACTTTTCTTATTGACTAAGTAGTAAAGCAGTAGAGTAATGTTGCTAGTCTGTATTTTTACAGATGATGCTAGTCTGCTTTCTACACATGCAGTATAGCAATAAAGCATTTTGGCCATGTTTACTGTTTTAAATCAAGTATACCCAATTCTCCACGAAATTGAATGAACTTGCTTTCATCGATAGGTTTTGTAAAAATGAATGCAACTTGTTTTTCTATTGGAATGTATTCCAATTTAATATGACCTTTCTGCACATGATCTCTGATAAAATGATATCTGACATCAATGTGCTTGATTCTTGAGTGAAAAACTGGATTTTCTGAAATAGCAATTGTAGATATGTTGTCACAAAATATAGAGGTTTTAGAAAATATTTAACCGTAGTCTGCAAGTTCTGACCTCATCCATAGTATTTGTGTAGTAGAGCTTCCAGCAGCAATGTATTTGGCTTCTGCAGTATAGGTAGACACTGTAGTCTGCTTCTTGTTGAACCATGATATTAACCTTGCTCCAATGAATTGACATGATCCACTTGTGCTCTTCCTGTCTGTAAGGTTCGAGTTTATTAATCTCTTTTGCGGAATACTTATTCTGTGCAGTCTATTATTCTATGCAGACTACTCAGGTAGTGTGTAGATGACAATTGGTAGTCTACAGTAGAGATTTACAACTCTTTGAGTTTATCCCTTTTTGGTTGTGATGATTTATTAGAAGCAATTCTAAATATCAATGTAGTAAAAGCAATAAATAGACATAGTATTTATACTGGTTCACAGACTCGATATCAAATGATAATCGAGAGCTTAGTCCAGTCTTCCCTTGGTGACCAGTGTAGTCAAGCCAAGAGGTGAGTATCACAATCTCGTTGTTTGAGCTTACAAGAAGCTTCCCTTTTACAAGTTATCTAACTTGTACAAAAGATAAAGAACCTAGATGCTTTGCACAAATCCAAACTTTGGACTCTGCTGCAAGACTTGTTCTTCTGCAGACTAGTGGTACTTTCAACTGTATCTTCTCGATTTGGCTTTCTCGAGTAATCTCTGAATGTTTAGATTGCTTTGCAATCTTTGCCTTTCAATCCTTGTTCCAGAGCCCTACTCAATAAGCCTCACCAGTTTCCTTTTAATGGCTTAAGGAACGAACCTAGCAGACATCGCACTGTTCCTGGAATAACACTTTGCTACTGGTGTTCCTCACCATCTCGTTCCTGATGCTGCAAGTCCACTATCCCTAGAGTTTATGCCATTGTAACTTTAACTCAAATCTTCGCTTGACTGACTTCAAACCTTTGACCCCACCCTGGCAATCATCTCTGCAGCAATCCACTCTGCTGCAATATCTAGTCTGTACCCATTCTCTGATACAACCGTAGTCTACATCTCATACTGCAACCCTAGTCTATACCCGATCTCTGTTGCAACCCTTGTCTACACTCAGATTTGACTCAGTTCATGTCTTGCCATGTTGGTCCTCGTCTGCAAGCTTAGTCTTTCATTCTGAAGCTTTCGAGTTCTTTTGTTGCTTATCAATGCAATAGTTTTTCATCCAAAGTCCTCTGTAGAAGTCTGCATCTTGTAGTCTGCACGATGCCTATACATCTGCAACCGTCTGCTCACTCGCATCTAACCTAGACTGCAACTACCTACTTGACTTCTAGCCTAAACACACTAACTACATTATAACTAATACATCTATGTTTTGTTACATAAATTTCTATACAAATGGAGGGGTTGCACATTCCTATCAATCTCCCCCTAAATTCATGCTAACAAAAACTTCGATGTAATACAACAAGTATACTTGTTTCTTACAAACTAAGTACATCTTGTTGAAACTAAGTTCAACTTAATTACATTGTTCATAACAACTGAATTAAAAAAAATGAAAAAAATGAGCAATCTCAGTTTTACCTTTGATGCTCATTGCCTCTACTGCGCTTGTATCCTTGTTCTTCCTCACTATCTCTACTGCACTTTCGATGCCTGCCCTCTGAATCTCTTCTGAAGTGTCCTCTGTGTTCTTCATAGGATTCTTTCTTATGATGCTTAGACCTCTTGGGCTCCTTTTCTTGCTCAGAGAAGCTTTTCCTCTTTCTTGCAGAAGATTTCTCCCCTTGAGTCTTAGAAGGGGTCCTCTCCTGTTGCTCGACTACAAGCTTAGACCTCTGCTACTGCTCGTCTGCAGGTTGAGACCTCTCCTCTGCTTCAGATAGTTTCTCCCTTTTTTTGTTAGCATTTAGGGTGGAGCTTAATACTTCAAGAGCAGTGCGGACGCCTTTGAGTTCAGAGAAGATATTTCTTTGAACTACTTCCAATTTGGTTTTGAGGATACCAAATTTGATGTCATTGATTCACATATGCTCATCAATCTGCTGCTTGGTGGTCTTCATACCATCATAGAGCTTTCGTAGTTTAGAAGTTTGTTGCCCCTTGAACTTGTTGAAGTTGGAGGTGTTGATTCTTTGATTGTGAAGATTCACTGATCTGTTTTGCTTCATCTTATCAATGACTCCGGCTGCTAGATTCCTTAGTGTCTCTCCAACATCGTCAAAGGTTGTTTTTCTGATCTCCTTTTCTGCTACTAAGTCTGCTATAATTGGCTCAAGAGTTTTGAGTAGATCGTGGAAAGCAGTCCTGATAAATGAGTGCATTCCATAGATTTCTTGATCGAGTTGGCGTAGTCTGTACTGTGTGGCATCTTCTCATGGTAAAGAAGGGATTCTTTCGCCTTGTTGATGAGGTTAAACAGAGAGAATCTGAACTTTATGTTCCTCTAACACTTTCTTGAGGTCTTTGATTACAGTTGGAGTCAGTTTGTTTGCTGAGGTATCACTGTACATTGGCTCGAGGACTGTAGAGGGTACATTTGGTGCCATTTGGGCGAGCCCAAATGTAGATGGTGGAGTAAAGACGATGTGCTGAAGATCTCAAGATGGTTGAAGTCTTTTGCATCATTTGTCACGGCTGTAAGGATAGTGAACTCAATTGCAGGTGAGTCTTCTTCAACATCAGGGAGTTCGTCTGTTGGAGGAGAGTTTCTTTCAGCTGCAGACATCTCTTCTGCAACTTCTTCTAATGTAGGAGTTTCCTCTCCTGCAGGAGTTTCTTCTGTTGACTAATTTTGATTAGTCTCCACTTGTACTCCTTCAGCAGCCACTTGGTCAATGATGTCATCTTCATCATCATGAAGGTCTGGTTGTGGTTTATTACCTCCATCATCACTTGATGGTTGATGTTCTCCCAGATCAGGTCCAGAGAGATATTCATGTGCCTTTTGATATGTTTTTCCAAGATCCTTTTGAGTTCTGCTTCGATTTCTAGAGTGTTGATAAACTCAATGTGCCTTATAAGGGCATTTTCTGAGTCTTTTGGTCTTCAATGTGGAGTCCTTGTATTCAAGAGCTCCATTGATTAGGAAGTATGGTTCCTTGGGTATTGTTGGCCTGCTTACTTCCTTCTTTTGAAGTTCAACCAGTTGATGAATCTCCGCTTCTGTCATTCCAGTTATGTCACTAATCAATGTCTGGGATTGGTTTAGATTGATCTGGTATAGTGTTTTAGGTACTTGCGGAATCAACTTTGGTCTTACAGACCTTGTTGTTCTTCTTGAAGTGGTTGTCCTTGCAGATGCCTTTGGGGTTGGTATTGGTGTTGGTGTTGGTCTCTTGATTAGGAGATTGTACTGTGATACAAACTCCTGAATCAATTTGTCGATGTGGGCCTTCTTCTTTAACTTTGCTTGCTTCCTTTTTGCAAGAAATTGAGTGTCCTTGACCTTCTGCCGTAGTAGATTGGCTTCGACTTCCTTGATCGTTTGCATTATAATGTCAATAATCGTCTACATAGATGTTGTTGTTGTCCATGCGGTAGTCGTAGTGGCTGGTTGGTCATCTCCAATTGTTGGCTCTGCTGCAAGAGGTCTGGTAGTGAGAGTAGGTGCAGCAGAGGTAACTAGGATTGGTTCCATCTGCAGAGCTGACATCTTGGCCTCAATTTCCCTTATTTCTTCGTGGGTATAGCCTTCTGCAGTGAGCCTTTGTCTGAACTCAGCTCGAGGTCCTTCTCTTATCTCCTGAAAGCTCACTTGGGCTTCCAGGATTAGGTTCTTCACCTCATCATCTGTTCCTGCCTTCATTCTTGAGGATGAGGGCTCAGTTAACTGCCCAGTCTGCACTATTGCAGACTGCTCAATGGCTTCCTCAGTCTGCACTATTGGAGATTGTGTTTCTTCTTCGTTGATGGTGATTGGTTCTGGAGGAGGCTTGTCGGATTCTGTTTCTTCGTCGGAGGTATGCACAATGATTTTCCTCCTTGTTACACTTGGTTTCTTTAATTTCTGTTGAGCTAGCATCTTCTTGATCTGCTTCTTTGCAGACCGCGTTTGTACTGCAATAGTCTGCACTATTACAGTGGTCTGCTTGGCCTTCCATCTGCTCTGCACTTCCACAGGCTTATTTGGCTGATCTGCAGGCTTCTTTGTGAGTCTTGCAATAGAGATTTAAAAAAGTTTGGCTGTGATGATTTGTTAGAAACAATTCTAAATATCAATGCTGTAAAGGCACTAAATAGACACAGTATTTATACTGGTTTAGACACTCCATATCAAAAATGATAATCGAGAGCTTAGTCTAGTCTTCCCTTGGTGGCCAGTGTAGTCAAGCCAAGAGATGAGTATCACTATTTTCTTGTTTGATCTTACAAGAAACTTCCTTTTTACAAGTTCTCTCACTTGTACAAAAGATAAAGAACCTACATGCTTTGTACAAATCCAAGCTCTGGACTCAGAGAGATCAAATACCTGCTTTTGTTCAATTTCTTTGGCCATAAGGCACAGTTGAGCAATTGATACGATATCTTCATCATCAGTCCCTAGCACTCCATGTCTTTGTTGCATAAGCCTTGCCTCTTTCCTTTCTTTGATATCGAGTGTCTGAACCAGTATAAACTCCGTGTCAATTTACTACTTTCATTATATTGTTTTTAGAACTGCTCCTGATAAATCATCACACCCGAAATAGAGATAAAGACTCAAAAAGAGTCATAAATCTCAGGTGCAGACGAGACAGTCTAGTCTGCAGACTATCTGAGTAGTCTGCATACTGCACCAGTCTGCACAAGATCATTATTCCGCACAAAAAGATTATTAAAATCTTAGACAACCTATTTACCCCCCCCCCCCTCCCTCTAGGTTGAAACTCAATCCCAACAATTTGTATAAGAGCTTGACTTTTCAGACTTAACAGTTATTGGAAAGAAAAGGTCACATATTATATGTGCAAAGAAGTTACTAACTGTTTTCGTGTGTGAAGATAAGATCTAGCAATGGCACCACCAAAGTTTACAAAATGCCCCAAGAGTGGAGAACCTCCAACGTGCTCCCTTGACAGATTCAACCACTGGAAACTACGGATGCTGGCACATCTCAATTCAATTGATGAAAGAATGCAAGACATGGTTCTAAATGGGCCAAATGTCCCAATGATGCCAGACCCAAAGGACTCAACAAGGGAAGTACCTCGACCAACATCCCTCTGGACCAGAGAGGACTGGGATCTAGAGATGGTTGGAAGGAAAGCCCTCAATCAAATATACAAGTCTCTGGATGACAACATGTTTGAAATTGTTATTCACACCAAGACTGCTCATGAAGCATGGGAGGCTCTACTAATGAGAAATGAAGGAACCAATGAGATCAGAGAAAACAAAAAGGATGCATTAATCCAACAATACAAACTGATCTCAATGAGATCTGATGAGAACTTGACTACATTCTTCGAAAGATTCAATATCCTCATCAATAATCTCAAGACCTTAGGGAAGACTTTTGAAACAAAGAAGTCAACCTAAAGTTTGTGAGATCACTTGGGGAAATTTGGAATACCAAAACTACTGTTATAAGAGAATCCAGGGATTTGACAAAAATGACTCTAGCTTAACTATATGGGGTGCTGCACACCTACAATCTAGAAGTTGAGCAAAAGAAGCAGATTGATGATGTAAGAAGAAAAACACTAGCTTTCAAGGCACAAAAAAGGTGTTGAGATATATGGCAGAAGAGGAAAATAGTGACACCTCGTCTGCAAGTGAAGAGGATCCATCAGACGAACTGGCACTGATAGGAAAGAAGTTCAAAAAGCTATTCAAGAAGAGAAACTTCAAAACGAACTTTCCCTCAAAAACCAAAGCTGCTGAAAAAGAAGTCTGCTATAACTGTGGAAAACCAGGACACTTTGCTGCCCAATGCAGACGAGCAGCTCAAGACTCATCTGCACCCAAATTCAAGAAGGATCATAATAAAAAGACTTCTGGAAGAAAGGAAAGGGGCAAGGCATATGCAGCAAAAACATGGAGTGACATAGACTCCGATGATGAAGACATTCTGTCAAATGCTCAGCTGTGTCTAATGGCAAAAGAAGAAGAACACAAACAGGTATTCAATCTCTCTGAATCAGATGCCACTATAGAGGAACTAAAGGAAGCACTTCAAGAAACCTCTAAAAGCTTTATTTCTCTTCTAAAAGAAAATAAAGAAAACCTTAAGCTGATTGCAATTCTCGATGAGAAATGCTACTCAAATGAAGAGATCAAGAACAGTCTTACAGATACTCAAAATGATCTGAAGGAAGCAAATGAGAAAATAAAATTTCTCAATGTAGTAGTGGAGAGACTCACTGTGAGAAACAATGAGCTCCAAAAGCAAGTGGATGTTTGGAATGGCAAAACCTTTGATATACAAAAATTGATCAACACAGGAAAATCCTCCAATGACAAAACTGGGCTAGGATATAAAAACTGGTTGAACAACAATGTAGATGATAATGTAACCACTAAGAGAGTTAATCAAATCACCATAACAATCCTTCAGAAAAAGGACAACTCTACTGCAGCAATTGTGCAGGCTAAGATTACTCAAAATGGAGGGGTTGTGCACAAAAGCAAAGACTCTGCTGCACAAACCTTACACAGCAGAAATAGCCAAAATACATCAACAATAAAGAGCAATTTTCTCAAGAGATCTCTACTGCAAAGTAAGATCTTTACTGCACAAGGAAATTGGAGCAGACCACTTGTGAAAAAGTATTAGATAAAATAGACGGCAGAAAAGCCTAACTACTCAGTATGGAACAATCCCTCAAGACCAACTTGGAGAGAACCATACTCCAGATATACATGCTCATGTAGAGAGCAGCAGACCAAGTGGATTAGACCACTTAGAAGCGTAAGACCAAAGGTCTATTGCTTCACTTGTGGAATAATTGGCGACAAGTCATTTAAATGCTGGAACACACACAAGAAGATAATTCAAGTGTGGATTCCAAAAACTAACCAATAAGGACCCAAATGAGTGGGTACCATATACAAGCTCTTTATGTTTTAAATGCAGGAAAAACAAAAAGGCGTTTGGTACCTGGATAGTGGATGCTCAGGACACATGGCAGGAGATAAAACCAATCTTGAAGACTTCAGAAAGGAACGAGGACCTCTCGTCATATTTGGTGGAGGAAAAATAGGTACAAGTAAAGGTTATGGAACCCTTGGTACAGGTTCCCTAATCTTTGGAGACGTTGCTTATGTCAAAGGCTTAGAACATAACTTGCTTTCTATTAGTGAGCTATGTGATAAGAACTATGATGTGTCATTCACCCATGATGCATGTCAAGTTAGGGATAAGATCACACAAGAAGTAAAGCTGCTAGGAACTAGAAAAGGAAACATATATGCAGTAGATTTTGATTCATCGCAATCAGAACAAATCATCTGTTTCTACACCAAAGAAGCTAAAGACACAAATTGAACATGGCATAAAAGATTGGCTCATCTCAACTTCAAAACAATAGCAAGATTATCCTCAGAAAACTTAGTAAGAGGACTTCCACTAATAAAGTTTAAAAAAGATAAGTTATGCAGACCATGTCAAGAGGGAAAGCAGACGAGGACAAGCCTTAAGCCTTTCAATTCTTCAGAATCAACCAGGATTCTTGAACTATTACATATGGACTTGTTTGGTCTAATAGAGATGGAAAGTCTAAGTAGAAAAAGATACACTCTAGTTATAGTAGATGATTACTCTAGATATACCTGGGTAATATTTTTACATAAAAAGAGTGAAACATGCAGCCAACTAACGAGGTACCTTAGACAAGTTCAAAATGAAAAAGGAATAGAAGTAATCATAATTAAAAGTGATCATGGCACTGAATTTGATCAAATAGGAATAGATATCTATTGTAATGATCATGGAATTAAACACAACTTCTCAGCACCAAGAACACCACAGCAAAATGGTGTGGCTGAAAGAAAGAATAGAACATTGATAGAGACAACCAGAAAAATACTTTCTGAGGCAAATTTATCTAAAACGCTTCTGGACAGAAGCAGTAAACATAGCCTGCTATATTCAAAATAGATGCACAATCCATAAATTCTATAAGAAAACACCATATGAATTATGGAAAGGTAAAACACCAAGTGTCAAATACTTTCATGTCTTTGGAAGCAATTGCTAAATACATAACAATGATAAGAACTGCCTATAGAAATTTGACCCAAAGGCAGATGAGGCAACCTTCTTAGGATACTCAACAAATAGCAAAGCATTTAGGATATATAATAAAAGAACACAAACTATTGAAGAATCAGTACACGTATCATTTGATGAAAAACAAATATTCTTGAGAAATGCAGATGTATTTGATGAGGAATGTGTATGCAATGAATAGGCTGCAGAAGAGAGCATTAAAGCTGCAGACAAGGAAGAATAGTCTACACATATTGACACTGCAGCAGAGGTAGAAGAACAATCTCAAGAACAAGTAGAATCAAATGAACAAGACAAAGAAAGATGGATTAAAGCACACACACAAGATAACATAATAGGAGATAAAAATGCATCTGTGCAGACTAGAAGAGCAACAAATGCAGAATGTCTATCTAGTTGTTTTATATCAGAAATGGAACCTAAGGTAATAAATGAAGCACTAAATGATCCAAACTGGGTAGATGCAATGCAAGAAGAACTGAATGATTTCAAAAGAAATGAGGTATGGTATCTCACACCAAGACCTAAAAACTATCCAGTTGTAGGATACAAATGGGTGTTTAGAAACAAATGTGATGAAAATGGAACAATCATCAGGAACAAAGCTAGATTAGTTGCTAAGGGATATTCCCAGGAAGAAGGAATGGACTTTGATGAAACCTTTGCACCAGTAGCAAGGTTAGAAGCAATAAGAATGTTCCTTGCCTATGCAGCATATCAAGGATTTAAAGTTCATCAAATGGATGTAAAGAGTGCATTCCTAAAGGGAAAGCTACAAGAGGAAGTTTATGTTGAACAACTTCATGGCTTTGAAGACTATGAACATCCAGAGCATGTGTATAGGCTAGATAAAGCACTGTATGGATTAAAACAAGCACCTAGGGCATGGTATGAAACTCTCTCAACATTTCTATGTGAGAATAAATTTGAAAGAGGCAAGGTTGATACCACTTTATTCCTAAAAAGACATAAGGACCACATACTGCTAGTACAAATCTATGTTGGTGATATTATCTTTGGATGCACTAATGATAAGCTGTGTGAAAGATTTACAGAACTAATGAAATCAAAATTTCAAATGAGTTTAATGGGAGAACTTAAATACTTCCTAGGACTGCAAGTACAACAACTTAAAGGTGGAATCTTCATAAATCAATCCAAATACTTACAGAATACAATTAAGAAGTATGGATTAGATAATCCAAGTCATATGAAAACCCCAATGAGCACTTCAATAAAGATAGAAAAAGATGAACCTGGAAAGAAAATAAATCAAACCATATACAGAGGAATAATAGGATCATTATTATACCTTACTACAAGTAGACCAGACATTCAATATGCAATCTGCGTCTATGCAAGATATCAATCAGATCCCAAGGAATCCCATTACACTGCCGTAAAGAGAATCCTAAGATATCTCAAAGGCACTCCAAATCTTGGTATATGGTATCCTAGGGAATCAGATTTTACACTCATAGGCTATTCAGATGCAGATTTTGCAGGATGTATAGTTGACAGGAAAAGCACAAGTGGATCATGTCAATTTATCGGAGCAAGATTAATATCATTTATCAGCAAAAAGCAAACTACGGTATCTACCTCTACTGCAGAAGTTGAATACATTGCTGCTGGAAGCTGTGTTGCACAGATACTGTGGATGAGGTCACAACTTGCAGACTACAGTATAGTATTCTCTAAAACCTCTATATTTTGCGACAATACATCTGCAATGGCTATTTCAGAAAATCCAGTTTTTCATTCAAAGACCAAGCACATTGATGTTAGATATCATTTTATCAAGGATCATGTGTAAAAGGGTCATATCAAATTGGAATACATTCCAATAGAAAAACAAATTGCAGACATCTTTACAAAACTCCATGATGAAAACAAGTTCATTCAATTTCGTAGAGAATTGGGTATACTTGATTTAAATCAATAAGCTTGGCCAAGAATGCTTGACTCCTGTACTGCAGTGTAGATTGCAGACTAGCATTTTCTTTCAAAAATTGTTGCAGACGAGACACTTTGCTCTACTACACTACTGCTTAATCAATACAGACGAGTGCAGACTAGAGTCAAGTTTCTCTACTGCATCCATTTTAGAAAATTAAATTGTTTTAAGAACGTCAAATAACTACTTTCCTAAACTAACGCATAACGGTCAATAAATGACAATTACTGTGCAACGGCTAGAAAAGGCACTAACAACGGTCATATTTTCCAAATGAGTATAAAAATCACTCTTTAATCAGAAGAATACTTTTCGCTAATTACTCTCTCTCTTTGTCTCTCTTTCTCTCTAAAATGACCAAATCTCGTTTTCTCTCTCTTAAGCACTCTTCTGCACGAAACCCTAACCTCTCTCAATCTCAATTCTATCTTTGAAACTCCTTCCAAAATATGGCCAACAATCCCTCAAGTACATCGAAGAGAAACCCGACATCCTCTGAATCATAGAGGAGTCCTTCGAAAAGGATTGAAATTCAACCAGGAGCTGTGTTTGATTTCAATTCGATTCGTGATGAACAAGAATACGTCAGAGACATAATCAACCTCATTAAAGAGGCTGGACTGAAATCCCTATGTGAACAAACAAGCCCCATATATGAAGAAGAAGTTATAGACTTTGTCAACAAGGGGCAACTTGCAGCAAATTCGCAACAAGTCACCTACACCTGTACTGCAAGAGGCGTAACTATCCAGATCACAGCTGATGATTTTGCGCACTGCTTCAATTTGCCAAACGAAGGATCCGATATGATTCCAAAGGAGATCGTACAGCTTGAAAGAAAAGCAATGCTAAGTGAAGACAAATGGAACGAAGGGATTCGAACAATGAAGAAATTCCTTTCAAAGGAACACAAGCTTCTTGCAGATATTGTCAAGAAAGCAATTCTTTCGAGGGAATTTAGCACAGACCAAATCACCTTCGACCAGCAGGAGATCATGTGTGCAATTTTCACCAAGACAAGAGTAAACTGGGCAAGTTTACTCATGTACCAGGTTATAAGAGCAGTAAGGGCGAAGATACCACTGTTTGGAAGGATAATAAGCATCCTTCTTGGAAAGAAATTGAAGCTCTCTGAAAAGGAAGGACGACCATGGAATCAAAAGAAGAAAATCGATGTGAAGAAGATTTGGACAATCTCCACCAGGACTCGGCAAGAAATCTGCAAATGAGTCAAAGAAGCCTGTGGAACTGTAGACGCGAAGGAAGGTCAAGAAGCAGACCACTGGTGCAGTGTAGACGAATATAGTACAAACTCGCTCTGCAAAGAAACCAATCAAGAAGATTCCAGCAAAGCAGAAGATGGAGAAGTCTATGCCAACAAAGAAGAAGTTTATAGTGCAATCCTCTGAAGAGGAAACAGAGTCTGACCGCCCTGCAGAAGATTCAAATGCCTTAGTAGAAATTGAAGTTCAGTCTGAAACAATGTAGACTACAGAGATCACTGACCAGTCTGTAGTAGTGCATACTGGAGAAATCACAGAACCATCCTCATCCAAAGTACCACCAAAAGCATCAGAAGTTGCTGTACTTCATGATGCAAACGTAGCCATCCAACTGCTAAAGAATGGAGTGACTGAAAATCTTCAAAATCTGATCTTGCAGGCATAAGTAAACTTTCAAGAAGTACGAGAAGGGCCTAGAGCTGAATTCAGACAGGATCTTGCTGCACAAGGCTACAGAGAGCAGGAGATCAAGGACATTAAGGCCAAGATTTCCACACTGCAGACTACTCCTCACTCACGCACCTCTACTCCACCATCCCTCTCAATCCGACCTCTAGCAGCAGAACCCTCAATAACAATAGTTGTTGTTCCATTCTCAGAAAGCGGAATGGTAACCACACAGGTTGCAGATGTTCAACCAACTACTACAACTGCTGCGTGGATGACAACTACTACAACAGCTCCAGAAAAGTCCCCTGAGAAGATCATTGAATCAGTGATGAAGACTATCAAAGAAGTTGAGGCTCATCTACGACAGCAGAAGACCATAGACACTCAACTACTTGCAAAAAGGACTCAGGGAAAGATGCAGAAGAAGATCCAAACCGAAAAATTACTTCAGGAGTTTGTATTACAACACAAACTGCCTGTGAAGAGTTCCAAAACAAATTTCACACCACCTGCTCTACCAAGAATTTCAACATCTGCACCACTAGCATCAACATTGGAACCCTCAACCTCCAAAGCACCAACTTCAACTAGAATCACAAGGAAGATCACAAGGTCAGCAAGACCAAAGCAGATTCCTCAAGGACCTAAAACCTTGTACCAGATCAATCCAGACCAATCCAAAACATTGATTGGTGATATAACTGGTATGACAGAAGGGGAGATTCACCAACTGGTCCAACTCCAACAGAAAGAAGTCAGCCATGCAACAAGACCCAAAGAAGCTCATTTCCTACTAAATGGAGCCCTTGAGTTCAAGGACT
Organism: Drosera capensis; assembly: GCA_001925005.1. Taxonomy (NCBI): domain Eukaryota; kingdom Viridiplantae; phylum Streptophyta; class Magnoliopsida; order Caryophyllales; family Droseraceae; genus Drosera; species Drosera capensis. The sequence continues at coordinate 27,744 of LIEC01011989.1, forward strand.
TAATCATCTCCAAAATATTGTCATCAAGAGATTTGAATATTTGATTTATGGCTTTTCTATCAACCATCTCCACATCCCAGTCCTCTCTCGACCAGAGGGACTTTGATCATTGCACCTCTCTTGTTGGATCTTTCGGATCTAGCATCATTGGAATATTTGGTCCTTTCAGGACAATGTCTTGCATCCTTTTGTCTATTAAGTTTAGATGTGCAAGCATTCTTAGCTTTCAGTTATTTAGCTTGTCAAAAGAGTAAGTTTGAGGTTCTCCACTATGGTGGTGCCATTGTTGATGATGATCTTCACACACACAAACTATTAGTAACTTCTTTGAAAATAAGATTTATGACCTTTTCTTTCCAAGAACTATTAAGTCTGGAAAGTCAGGTTCTCATACCAATTGTAAGGTTCAAGTTTCAACCTAGAGGGAGGTGAATAGGTTGTTTCAAAAATTTATTCAAACTTTTGATGCGGAATACTAGTTCTTTGCAGACCACTGTTCTATGTAGATTACTCAGGTAATCTCGAGATGACATTTGATATTCTGCAGCAGAGATTTCTAACTCTTTGAGTTTATCTCTGTTTGGCTGTGATGATTTATTAGCAACAATTCTAAATATCAATACAGTAAAGGCAGTAAATAGACACAGTATTTTTATAATGGTTTAGACACTCAATAAAAATTGATAATCGAGAGCTTAGTCGAGTCTTTCCTTTTTGACCAGTGTAGCCAAGCCAAGAGGTGAATCTCACTATCTTCTTGTTTGAGCTTACAAGAAGATATGTCTTTGACCTCATGTGTGATTCGTTGCGTATTGTATTAAAATCAAACACGACGCCGATTTGTAGTTTTATCTTTCTTGTCAGATTCCTCTGAGATTCAGAGGACTTAAGTTTTTTCGTCGAAGAGCTTGATGGTGTGTTGGCAATTTTAAAAGAAATTAAAAGGAATTGCAGAATTTAGAAATCGAATTTTGAAGAATTTTCAGAAGGTTAGGGTTTCGATTTCGTGCAGTAGACGGCTCGAGAGTTTAGAGAGAGAGTTAGAGCATTGTTAGAGAGAGAGAGTATATTAGAGAGAAAAGTGACTTTCTAATTGAAAATCTGTAGTTTTTATACTCATTTGGAAAATATGAATGTTGATAGTGCTTTTCTAGCCGTTACGCAGTGACAGTCATTATTGACTGTTATTTAAGGAAACTGCTTTATACTCTATTGCGCAGTGAAATTGCTTTATTTTAGGAAACTGTTATTTAACGTTTAAAAACAGATTTAGTTTCCTAAAATAGATGCAGTAGAGCAATATTGATTCTAGTCTACACTCTACTTATTGACTAAGCAATAGAGTAGTAGAGCAATATTGTGTAGTATAATGGAGGAGGCACAGGAAGTTGAGGAGCTTTCAGCAATTTTAGCAATTCCAACAGCTTAGCAATTCCAGTAGCTCTCAGCAATTTCAGTAGCTTTCAATAATTCAGTTTTCAGTAATTCCAATCCAGTAGCTCTCAGTAATTCCAGCTCCAGCAACTTGTAATGATTCCAGCTCCAGCGGTAGCTTTCAGTGAGCTTTAACAGCTTTCAGTAATTCAGAAGCCCATCATCTTCTAATGCACATGGTTGGCATTTAGAATAAAGAAACACATTGTATTGCCAACCCATTGTAAGGATGCCCATGATATTCTCTGCTGTAAGGAAGCACCATGACATTCTCCACTATATTTCAGCAGGGATAGTTGTAATGGAAATTGTTATTGAATGAAAAGTATTATTCTTAGCTTCTTCTTCTTCTCTGTAGTTCCTCTCTGGTTCTTTTCTTTTGCTGTAGTTCTTTTCAGTTTACATAGGTCTTAATCCAATACTAGTAGTATTGCAATTATCAGTTACTTACAGCAACAATCCCACTCTTATAGCAAAAGATTGTTGTTGTCTTGTTTCTGCGCCTCCATTATATTACAACTGGTATCAGAGCCTTGTTGCTCAAGAGATCTATTCCACACACAAAATCCTTGCTATCAGAATTTATTCAAGAAGAAGAAGATGACCAATACAAGAAGAAATCAGTACAAGCTGGAAGAAGAGACTGCCATTGTCATGGCTGAGCAACCTCCAGCTAACAACAGCAAAATTGGAACAGGAGTTCTTAGCTCAATTTTTTTGAGAAATATAGAGAAGAACAAAAGAAGGAGATGGAAGCTAGAGACGCTTATTTGCTTACCCAGCAAGAGGAGATTAGAAAGAGGCAAGCTGAAATAGAGGAAGAGAATCAAAGAAGGCAAGAAGCAATGGAACTCAGATTAACTGCTGCTATGCAAAATCTATTCCAAAGGGAAAAGGGTAACGAATTCGTGGAGAATTCAGCTGGAAGAGCTCCACCTACAATGGCGGACCGAGGTAAACACCCATTACAAGATGGGGCTGCTATATTTGTCGATTTTCCCAAATCTGAAAGGAACTATCAAGAAACGGACCATAATGGACTACCCTCTTTGTCACAAAATTTTTCATTACATCCTCCATCTATACCAGCACATAATAGCCAAATGCATCGCCCAAACCACTCCAATGTATTCAGATATGAACAATGGGCCCCAAAACCCACTAAATTTTCCACCAAACCAGCACTCAGTCCCAGCTATTCTCTCATTTTCCCTGCCAAAAATTGATTTCCCTCCCTTTGATGGAAGCAATGCAAGATCCTGGATAAGAAGGGCTGAGAGATACTTTGGTATAGTTAACATTGACCAAAGGAGGCATGTAGAGCTAGCTGCAATGTATTTCATTGGAAAGGCGGAAACTTGGCATTTTGGAGTTGTAGAAAGGCGTGGAATGATGAATTGGTTTGAGTTGAGGAATGCAGTAATGGAGAGGTTTGGAGAGGAGTATTCTAGAGATGTTGTAGAGGAGTTTAATAGACTACAACAAAGGGGGAGGTTAGAAGAGTTCATAGAACAGTTTGAGGAGCTTAGGTACCAAACGTTGCTGCTAAACCCACAATTCCCGGAACCATACTTTATTTCCAGCTTCATTGGGGGATTAAAGGAAGAACTTTGACCAGGAGTGAAGATGTTTAAGCCCAACACCCTCCAACAAACCTTCCATCAAGCCAAGTTACAAGAGTGTGGAGCTCAGCCCGCCATTGTAGGTGGAGATTACTCAAGAGAATTGAATTGTGAAAAGATTACTCAAGAAGAACACTCCCTAGAGCAAAGTTCAGATTGCTGAATCTACGTGAAGATCGCGGGTTTTTATCTTTTCTATAAGTTGCCAAGCTTGTAAAATGAAGTTGTCTTGTAAGCTAAAAACAAGAAGATATTGATACTCACCTCTTAGCTTGACTACACTGGTCACCAAGGGAAGACTCGACTAAGCTCTTGTTTATCAATTGATAACAAGTGTCTGAACCAGTATAAATACTGTGTCTCTTTAATTCCTTTCATTGCTTGATAGTTAAAATTGTTAGAAATCAACAATCAACCTTCACAGCCAAACAGAGACAAATTACAAGAATGGGAATCCCTACAGTAGACCTTGAACTATTAGCTACAGACTGCCCAAGTAGTATGCATAGAACAGTGATATGCAAATTCGTAATCCCCTGCATAAAATTGTTGAAATTCGAATTAACCTATTCACGCCCCCTCTAGATTATATCTTGGACCTTAAAATTGGTATCAGAGCCTGACTTTCCAGACATAACAGTTCTTGGAAAGAAAATGCCATATATCTTGTTTGCAAAGAAGTTACTAACAATTTATGTGTGTGAAGATCATCATCAACAACAACAACAATGGCACCACCACAGTTCCCTAAATTTCCTAACAGTAGAGAACCTCCAACTTGCTCTTTCGACAAGTTCAACCACTGGAAGTTAAGAATGCCTGCATATCTCAACTCAATAGACGAAACGATGCAAGACATTGTCTTTGATGGACCTAATGTTCCAATGATGCCAGATCCAAAGGATTCAACAAGAGAAGTACAACAATCAAAATCCCTCTAGTCCAGGGAAGACTGGGATCTGGAGATGGTTAATAGAAAAGCTATAAATCAAATATTCAAATCTCTTGATGACAATGTGTTTAAGATTGTGGTTCATACTAAAATAGAAAATAAAGCATGGAAGGCCCTACAGCTAAGAAATGAAGGAACCAATGAGATCAAGGAGAACAAGAGGAATGTATTGATACAACAATATGAATTGGTCTCAATGAGATCTGATGAGAATCTGACTACCTTCTTCGAAAGGTTTAATGTTCTCATCAGCAATCTCATAACCTTAGGAAAGACATTTGAAAACAAGGAAGTCAACCTACAGTTTGTGAGTACTCTTCGCGAAATCTGGAATACAACGACTACAACCATAAGAGAATCCAGAGATCTAACAAAAATGTCCATGGCTTAACTTTATGGTGTATTGCATAACCACAATCTTGAAGTTGAGCAAAAGAAGCAAATAGATGAAGCAAGAAAAAAAACCTTGGCCTTCAAAACTCACGAAGGAGTTCTGAAATCCATGGCAGAAGAGGAGACCAGTGAAACCTAGTTTGCAAGAGAACAAGGTCTATCAAAAGAACTCGCGTTGATGGGAAAGATGTTCAACAAGCTATCCAAGAAAAGAACTTTCAAAAAGAACTTCCCCTCAAAAACCAAGGAAGCAGAAAAGGAAGTATGCTACAAATACGGCAGACCAGGACACTTTGCTGCATAATGTAGACGACCAACACAAGACTCGTCTGCACCAAAGTTCAAGAAGGACAACAACAAGGTCACCTCTGAAAGTAAGGAAACAGGCAAGGCTTACGCAGCAAAGACATGGAGCGACATAGAATCAGATGATGAAGATATCATATCAAATGCTCAGCTATGTCTCATGGCCATAGAAGATCAGCTATGTCTCATGGCCATAGAAGATGAACAAAAGCAGGTATTTGATCTCTCTGACTCAGAGGCCACCACAGAGGAATTGAAGGAAGCACTTCAAGAAACCTCTGAAAGCTTTATTTCCCTTTTAAAGGAAAATAAAGAAAATCTTAAGCAGATTGAAATTCTCAAAGAGAAAGGCAATTTAAATAAAGAGACTAGTAATAGTCTGATCAATGCTCAAGATAAGCTGAAAGAAGCAAATGAAAAAGTGAAACTTCTCAATGCAGTAGTAGAAACACTTACATTGAGAAACACTGAGCTTCAGAAGCAAGTGGATGCTTGGAACGGCAAGACCTTAGATCTGCAAAAATTGATCAACACAGGCCAATCCTCCCATGATAAAACTGTATTGGGATACAATGATTGGTTGAATAATAATGCAGAGAAAAAGGTCATTACCAAAGGAGCCAAGTAGACCACTGCAAAAGTTCTATGGAAAAAGAACATTTGTACCACAGCAGGTGTGCAAAAGAAGAATGTCTTGACTGCAGCATATGTGCATAAGAGCCAACACTATGCTGCAAAGATTGTGCAAAAGAGCAAAAGCTTAACTGCACAAACAGTACTGAGTAAGAGAAGTATGCTCAAGAAATCTGTACCACAAAGAAAGATCTCTACTGTGCAACCTTAACCTCATCTTAATTTCAAAACTATAGCGAGACTATCCTTAGAAAAACCTAGTAAAAGGACTCCGTCAAATAAACTTTCAAAAAGGATAAACTATGTAGACCATGTCAAGAAGGAAAGCAGACTAGGACAAGCTTTAAACCCTTAAACTCTTCACAATCAATTAGAATTCTTGAATTTTTACATATGGATCTTTTTGTTCCAATTGAGGTGGAAAGCTTAAAATGAAAAAAGTACACTCTAGTTATAGTAGATGATTACTTCATATATACTTGGGTAATGTTCTTACATAAAAAAAAAAGTGAAACATGTAGTGTGCTGACAAGGTTCCTTACAGATATCCAAAATGAAAAAGGAATAGAAGTAATCACAATTAAAAGTGATCATGATATTGAATTTGATCAGACAGGCATAGATGTCTACTGTAGTGATCATGGAATTAAACACAATTTCTCAGCACCTAGAACACCGTAACAAAATGGTGTGGCTGAGAGAAAAAATAGAACACTCATAGAGAAAACTAGGATAATACTTTCTGATGCAAACTTATCTCAAAGCTTCTGGACAGAAGCAGTTAATACAGCTTGCTATACTCAAAATAGATACACAATTCACAAACTTTATAACAAAACCCCCTATGAATTGTGGAAAGGAAAGACACCAAGTGTCAAATACTTTCATGCTTTTGAATGCATATGCTATATACACAACAATGATAAAAGCTATCTGCAAAAATTTGATCCTAAGATAGATGAGGGAACCTTCTTAGGATACTCAACGAATAGCAAAGAGTTTAGAATATACAATAAAAGAACACAGACTGTTGAGGAGTCACTTCATGTATCATTTGTTGAAAAAGCAACATTCATAAGAGATGCAAATGTATTTGATGAGGAATGTGCATGCAATAAACAGGCTACAGAAGAGGTCACACAATGACACTACAGGAGAGGTAGAAGAACAACCTCAACAACAATTGGAAACTAATGAACAAGACAAAGGAAGATGGATTAAGGCACATACAGAAGATGACATAATAGGAGATAAGAAAGCATCTGTGAAGACTAGAAGGGTAACAAATGCAGAATGCATATCCGCTTGTTTCATATCTAAAATAGAACCAAAGATAATAAGTGAAGCTCTAAATAATCCAAGCTGGGTAGAAGCAATGCAAGAAGAACTAAATGAGTTCCAAAGACAAAGAAAGACTGGACTAAGCCCTCGATCATCATTTGATATCGAGTGTCCAAACCAGTATAAATATTGTGTCTATTTATTGCCTTTAGAGCATACAATAAAAGAATGGAGACCATTGAGGAGTTAGTTCATATATCATTCATAAGGGATGCAAATGTATTTGATTAGGAATGTGCACGTAATGAATAGGCTGCAGAAGAGGTCATTCAGACTGCAAACAAGGAAGAGTCGTCTGCATACAATGACACTGTAGTAGAGGGAGATGAACAACCTCAACAACAATTGGAAACTAATGAACTAAACAATGGAAGATGGATTAAGACACATACACAAGATGACATAATAGAAGATAAGAATGCATCTGTGAAAATTAGAAGGGCAACAAATATAGAATGTTTGTCTGTCTCTTTCATATCTGAAATAGAGCCAAGGTAATAGGGTCATTATTATATCCCTATGAGCACATCAATTAAAATAGATAAAGATGATAATGAAAAGAGAATAAATCAAACAATGTATAGAGACATAATAGGGTCATTATTATACCTTATTACAAGCAGACCAGACTTTCAATATGCAGTCTATGTCTGTGAAAGATATCCATCTGATCTCAAGAAATCCCATTACACTACAGTAAAGAGAATCCTGAGATATCTCAAAGGAACTCCAAACCTTGGTGTATGTTATCCTAAGGAATCATATTTTACACTGATAACTTTTTCAGATGCAGATTTTGCAGGATGTACAGTTGAAAGAAAGAGTACAAGTGGATCATGTCAATTCATTGGAGCAAGGTTGGTATCATGGTTCAACAAAGAGCAAACTACTATGTCTATGTCTACTCCAGAAGCCGAATACATTGCTGTAAGAAGATGTGCTTTAAAAATACTATGGATGAGGTTACAACTTGCACACTATGGTTTGATATTTTCTAAAATCTCAATATTTTGTGATAACAAGTCTACAATGGCTATTTTAGAAAATCCAGTTTTAATTCAAGAACCAAGAACATTGATGTCAGATATCATTTTATGAGAGATCATGTGTAGAAAGGTCATAATAAATTGGAATACATTCCAAGAGAAAAACAAGTTATATGCATTTTTACAAAACCTCTTGATGAAAGCAAGTTTATTCAATTTCGTGGAGAATTGGGTATACTTGATTTAAGACAGTGAAACTAGCCAAAATCTTTTACTCTAATACTGCATGTGTAGAAACCAGACTAGTATTATTCGTAAAAATACAGACTAGCAATATTGCTCTATTACTCTATTGCTTAGTCAATAAGTAGAGTATAGACTAGAATCAATATTGCTCTACTGCATCTATTTTAGGAAACTAAATCTGTTTTTAAACGTTAAATAACAGTTTCCAAAAATAAAGCACAACGGTCAAATAATGACTGTCGCTACGTAACGGCTAGAAAAACACTGCAGAATATCAAATGTCATCTGGAGATTACTTGAGTAATCTACATAGAACAGTGGTCTGCAAAGAACTAGTATTCCGTATCAAAAGTTTGAATAAATTTTTGAAACAACATATTCACCTCCCTCTAGGTTGAAACTTGAACCTTACAATTGGTATGAGAACGTAACTTTCTAGACTTAACATTTCTTGTAAAGAAAAGGTCATAAATCTTATTTGCAAAGAAGTTACTAATAGTTTGTATGTGTGAAGATCATCATCAACAATGGCACCACCATAGTGCAGAACCTCCAACTTGCTCTTTTGACAAGCTAAATCACTGAAAGCTAAGAATGCTTGCACATCTCAACTTAATAGACAAAAGTATGCAAGACATTGTCCTGAAAGGACCAAATGTTCCAATGATGCTAGATCCGAAAGATCCAACAAGAGAGGTGCAACGATCAAAATCCCTCTAGTCGAGAGAGGACTGGGATCTGGAGATAGTTGATAGAAAAGCCATAAATCAAATATTCAAATCTCTTGATGACAATATTTTTGAGATTGTGGTTCATACTAAGACAACAAATGAAGCATGGGAGGCTCTATTGCGAAGGAATGAAGGAACTAATGAGATCAGGGAAAACAAGAAGGATGTATTGTATAATAATATGAACTGGACTCAATAAGATCTGATGAGAATCTGACTACTTTCATTGAAAGGTTCAATGTTCTCATCAACAATCTCAAAACCTTAGGGAAGAGTTTCGAGAACAATGAAGTCAACCTAAAGTTCGAACATATTGATGATGCAAGAAAAAAGACCTGGGCCTTCAAAGCTCAAGAGAGAGTTTTGAAATCCATGGCAGAAGAGGAGACCAGTGATACCTCATCTGCAAGTGAACAAGATCTATGAGAAGAACTGGCACAGGTGGGAAAGAAGTTCAAGAAGCAATTCAGAAAGAGAACCTTTAAAAAGAATTTTTCCTCAAAAATTAAAAATGCAGAAAAGGAAGTCTGCTACAACTGTGGCAGACAAAGATACTTTGCTGCTCAATGCAGACGACCAACATAAGACTCGTCTTCCCCAAACTTCAAGAAGGGCCACAATAAAGTCACCTCTAAAAGAAAGGAAAGAGGCGAGGCTCATGCAACAAAGACATGGAGTGATAGAGACTCTGATGATGAAGATATCATATCAAATGCTCAACTGTGTCTCACGGCAAAAGAAATTGAACAAAAGGAGGTATTTGATCTCTCTGACTCAGAGGCTAGCACAGAGGAATTGAAGGAAGCACTTCAAGAAACCTCTGAAAGCTTTTATTTCCCTTTTAAAGGAAAATAAAGAAAATCTTAAGCACATTGCAAATATCAAAAGAGAAATACAATTTAAATGAAGAAAGTAGTAATAGTCCAATCAATAATCAAGAAAAAATGAAAGAAGCAAATGAAAACGTGAAACTTCTCAATGCACTAGTGGAAACACTTACATTGAGAAACACTGAGCTTCAAAAGCAAGTGGATGCTTGGAATGACAAGACATGCTTATGATAAATACACTTACCTCAAAGGAATTGGAGCAGATTACCAATACATTCTTATGATAAATACAATAAGAAGCAGATGCCAAGGAATTCTAAAAGTGAATTCACAGAAAAACCTTTTGAAGCTCAGCATGCACCTAACTACTCAGTATGGAATTACCTCTCAAGAATATCTTGAAGAAAACCATATTCCTTTTCTAGAGAACTTTTTATCTTCAGTGTGGAGTCATTGAACTCAAGAGCTCCATTGATTAGGAAGTGAGGCTCCTTGGGTCTTATTGACCTACTTACTTCCTTCTTTTGGAGTTCAACCAGTTGATGAATCTCCTCTTCCGTCATTCCAGTTATGTCACCAATCAATGTTTGGGATTGGTCTGGATTGATTTGGTACAGTGTTTTGGGTCCTTGAGGAATTAGCTTTGGTCTTGTAGACAGTTTAGTTCTCCTTGTAGTCCTTGCTGGTGCCTTTTGAGTTGGTGTTGATGTTGATATTGGTGTTGGTGTTGTTCTTGGCCTCTTGATCGATAGATTGTGTTGTGACATGAACTCCTGAATCAATTTGTCGCTTTCAATCTTTTTCTTCATCTTGGCTCGAGTCTTTTCTGCTAGCAGTTGGGAATCTATGACTTTCTGTTGTAGTAGGTTTGCCTCGATTGCCTTGGCTGTCTACATGACTGATTCAATGATTTTCTCAGGAGAGGGTCTTTCCTGAGTTGAGGGTGTTGTTGTTGTCCATATGACAGTTGTAGTGGTAGGTTCGTCATCTGTAGTTTGTGAAGTTTCCATTCTACTTTCTAAGAATGGAACAATTGTTGTTGTTATGGTTGGCTCTGCTGCTAGGGGTCTGATGGTGAGAGTTGGTACAGCAGAGTCAACTGAGGTTGGTTCCATCTGTAGAGTTGACATTTTGGCCTCGATTTCCCTTATTTCATCATGAGTGTAGCCTTCTGTAGCAAGTCTCTGTCTGAACTCAGCTCGAGGGGCTTCTCTTATCTCCTAAAAGCTTACTTGGGCTTCCAAGATTAGATTCTTCAAGTCTTCACCTGCTCCTGCCTTGAGGAACTGAATTGCTATATTTGCATCATGAAGAGGGCTCAGTTATTAGCACAGCTGCACGACTACAGACTGACCAATGACTTCCTGAGTCTGCACTATTGCAGACCGGGTTTGTTCTTCATTGATTGTGATTTGATCTGTAGCAGGTTTGTTTTACGTTTTAAAAACTGATTTTGTTTCCTAAAATAGATACAGTAGAGCACTATTGATTCTAGTCTGCACTCAACTTATTGACTAAGCAGTGGTGTAGTAGAGCAGTAGAGCTAGTCTGTATTTTTCATGAATGATGCTAGTTTGTATTCTACACATGCAGTAAAGCAGTAAAACATTTTTGGCCTGTTTTATTGTTGTAAATCAAGTATACCCAATTCTCCTCGAAATTAAATGAACTTGTTTTCATCAAGAGGTTTTGTAAAAATGTCTGCAACTTGCTTTTCTGTTGTAATGTATTTCAATTTTATATGGCCTTTCTGTACATGATCCCTGATAAAATGATATCTGGCATCAATGTGCTTGGTTCTTGAATTAAAAACTTGATTTTCTGAAATAGCCATTGCAGACGTATTGTCACAAAATATAAAAGTTTTAGAGAATGTTATACCATAGGCTTCAAGTTGTGACCTCATCCATAGTATTTGTGCAGTACAGCTTCCAGTTGCAATATACTCAGCTTCTGTAGTAGAAGTAGACACAGTAGTCTGCTTCTTACTGAGCCATGATATTAACTTTGCTGCAATGAATTGACATGATCCACTTGTGCTCTTTCTGTCAACTGTACATCCTGCAAAATCTGCATCTGATTATCCTATCAGTGTAAAATCTGATTTCCTAGGATACCATACACCAAGATTTGGAGTTCCTTTGAGGTATCTTAAAATTCTCTTTACAGTAGTGTAGTGAGATTTCTTGAGATCAGATTAATATCTTGCACAGACACAGACTGCACATTGAATGTCTGGTCTGCTTGTAGTAAGGTATAATAATAATCCTATTATTCCTCTATATATTGTTTGATTTATTTTCTTTCCAAGTTCATCCTTTTCTATTTTTATTGATGTCCTCATTGGGGTTTTCATTTTACTAGCATTATCCAATCCATACTTTTTAATTATGTTCTTTAAGTACTTGGATTGATTTAAGAAAATTCCACTTTTTAGTTGTTGTATTTGCAGTCCTAGGAAATATTTTAGTTCTCCCATTAAGCTCATTTGAAATTTAGATTTCATTAGTTCTGCAAATCTTTCACAAAGCTTATCATTAGTGCAATCAAATATAATATCATCTACATAGATTTATACTAACAATATGTGTTGCTTATGTTTCTTTAAGAATAGAGTGGTATCAACCTTACCTCTTTCAAATTTATTCTCACAGAGAAAGGTTGAGAGAGTTTCATACCATGCCCTAGCTGCTTGTTTTAACCCATATAATGCCTTATCTATCCTATATACATGATCTGGATGTTCATAATCTTCCAAGCCAGGAGATTGTTCGACATAAACTTCCTCTTGTAGCTTTCCATTCAGAAATGCACTTTTTACATCCATTTAATAGGCTTTAAATCCTTGGTATGCTACATAGGTAGGGAACATTCTTATATCTTCTAATCTTGCTACTTGTGAAAAGGTTTTGTCAAAATCAATTCCTTCTTCTTGTGAGTATCTCTTTGCAACTAATCTAGCCTTATTTCTGATGACTGTGCCATTTTCATAAGATTTGTTACTGAACAACCATTTGCATCCTACAACTGAATAGTTTTTGAGTCTTGGTGTGAGATACCATATCTCATTTCTTTCGAACTCATTTAGTTCTTCTTGCATTGCGTCCACCCAGTTTGGATCATTTAGAGCTTCTTTTAGTACCTTAGGTTCTATTTCAGATGTGAAACAGCTAGCTAGGTATTCTGTATTTGTTGCTCTCCTAGTCTGCACAGTTGCATTCTTATCTCCTATAATATCATCCTGTGTGTGTGCCTTAATCCATCTTCCTTTATCTTGTTCATTTGATTCTACTTGTTGTTGAGATTGTTCTTCTTCTGCTGCTGTAGTGTCATTGCATGCAGACGACTCTTCCTTGTCTGTAGTATTAATGACCTCTTCTGCAGCCTGTTCATTGCATGCAGATTCCTCATCAAATACATTTGCATCTCTTAGGAATGTTTCTTTTTCATCAAATGATACATGAACTCACTCCTCAACAGTATGTGTTCTCTTATTGTACACTCTAAATGCCTTGCTATTTGTTGAGTATCCTAAGAAGGTTGCCTCATCTGCCTTAGGATCAAATTTCTGTAAATAGTTTTTATCATTATTGTGTATATAGCATATGCATCCAAAGGCATGAAAGTATTTAACACTTGGTGTTTTTTCTTTCCATAATTCATATGTGGTTTTTTTTCTAAAGCTTGTGAATTCTGCACCTATTTTGAATATATCAAGCTGTGTTTACTGCTTCTGCCCAGAAGCTTTTGGATAGGTTTACATCAGCAAGCATTGTTCTAGTTGCCTCTATGAGTGTTCTATTCTTTCTCTCAGCCACACCATTTTGTTGGGGTATTCTAGGTGCTGAGAAGTTATGCTTAATTCCATGATCATTGCAGTAGACATCTATTCTTGTCTGATGAAACTCAGTACCATGATCAGTTTTGATTGTGATTAGTTTTGATGGATAGCAGGTTATGTTCTAAGCCCTTGTCATAAGAAACATCTCTAAAGATTAAAGAACCTGCACCAAGGGTTCCATAACCTTTAGTTGTACCTGCCTTTCCTCCTCCAAATATGACAAGAGGTTCTTGTTCCTTTCTGAAATCTTCAAGGTTGGATTTGCCTCTAGTCATGTGTCCTGAGCATCGATTGTCCAAGTACCATATCCCCTTTTTCTTTTCCTGTAATGAAAACATGAAGAGCTTGTACATGGTACCCACTCATCCGGGTCCTTATTGGTTAACTTTTGGAATCCACACTTGAATTATCTTCTTATGTGAGTTTCAGCATTCAAATGATTTGTGGCCAAATTTGCCACAGGTAAAGTAGTAGACCTTTGGTCTTATGCTTCTCAGTGGTCTGTTCCACTTGGTCTACTGCTCTTGACATGAGCATGTGTGTCTCAAATATGGTTTTCTCCATGTTGATTTCAAAGAGCTATTCCATACTAAGTAGTTAGGTGTATGTTGAGCTCCATGGGGCCTTTCTCTAAATTCGATTTAAGAGTTTCTTGCTCTCTTTTTATCATACATATATACAGGTAGTCTGCTCCAATTCCTTTGAGGCTGAGCAGTAGAGATCTTACTTTGCATTACAGATCTCTTGAGAATATTGTTCTTTTTCAGAACTATTGGTGCAGCTGAGTAATTCCCACTCTGCACGGTTTGTGCAGTAGAGTATTGACTCTTATGCACATATCCTGCAGTATAGGCTTTCTTCGTCTGCACCCCTGTTGCAGTAGAGATATTCTTTTTCTGCAGGACTTTTGCAGTGGTCTGCTCATCTTTCTTGGTAATTACCTTTTTATCCTTATTGTTATTTTTATCCAATCATTGTATCCTATCCCAGTTTTATCATGGGAAGATTGAACTACATTGATTAGTTTTTGTAGATCTAAGGTCTTGCCATTCCAGGCATCTACCTGCTTTTGAAGCTCAGTGTTTCTCATAGTAAGTATTTCCACTACTGCATTGAGAAGCTTCACTTTTTCATTTGCTTCCTTTAGATTATCTTGAGCATTGATTAGACTATTTGTAGTCTCTTCATTTAAATTGCATTTCTCTTTGAGAGTTGCAATTTGCTTAAGATTTTCCTTATTTTCTTGTAGAAGAGAAATAAAGCTTTTAGAGGTTTCTTGAAGTGCTTCCTTCAATTCCTCTGTAGTAGCTTCTCAGTTAGAGAGATTAAATACCTGCTTTTGTTCTTCTTCTTTTGTTATGAGGCATAGCAGAGCATTTGACATGATATCTTCTTCATCAGAGTCTGTGTCGCTCCATGTCTTTGCTGCATATGTCTTGCCTCTTTCCTTCTTCTCAAGGGTGGCCTTGTTGTGGTCCTTTTTGAATTTTGGTGCAGACGAGTCGTGAGTTGGTCGTCTGCATTGAGCAGCAAAGTGTCCTGGTTTGCCACAGTTGTAGCAGACTTCCTTGTCTGCATCTTTGTTTTTTAAGGAAAAGCTCTTTTTGAAGGTTGTCTTTTTTAACAGCTTCTTGAACTTCTTCCCCATCAGTGCTAATTCTTCTGATAGATCTTCTTCACTTGCAGACGAGGTGTCACTGTTCTCCTCTTCTACCATGGATTTCAAGACTCTCTCTTGAGTTTTGAAAGCCAAGGCCTTTTTTCTTGCATTATCAATCTGCTTCTTCTACTCAACTTCAAGATTGTAAGTGTGCAAAACACCATAAAGGGTAGCGAGGGACATCTTTGTTAGATGTCTGGATTCTCTTATAGCAGTTGTCTTTGTGTTCCAGATCCTCATTGAGACCAGCTCGTATTGTTGTATCAATACATTCTTCTTATTCTCTCTGATCTCATTAGTTCCTTCGTTTCTTAGCATTAAAGCTTCCCATGCTTCATTTGCTGTCTTGGTATGAACCATAATTTCAAACATGTTGTCATCTGGGGATGGTATGAACCACAATTTCAAACATGTTGTCATCTGGGGATTTGAAAATTTGGTTTAGACCTTTTCTCCCAACCATCTCTAGATCCCAGTCTTCTCTGGTCTAGAGGGATTTTGGCCGTTGTACTTCTCTTGTTGAGTCATTTGGATCTGACATCATTGGAACATTTGGTCCATCCAGGACAATATCTTGCATCCTCTCATCAATGGAGTTGAGATGTGCAAGCATTCTCAGCTTCCAGTGGTTGAACTGGTCGAAACAGCAAGTTGGAGGTTCTCCACTGTTATGACATTTAGGAAACTTTGGTGGTGCCATTGTTGATGATAATCTTCTCACAAACAAACTGTTAGTAACTTCTTCGCAAGTATAATAGGTGACCTTTTCTTTCCAATAATCATTAAGTCTGGAAAGTTAGGCTCTGATACCAATTATAGGGTTCGAGTTTCAACCTAGAGGGGAGGTGAATAGGTTGTATAAGACTTTGTTGGTTTTTTTCTGCGGAATACTTGTTTTGTACAGACTATTGCTTTATGTAGAATACTAGGTAGTCTGCAAATAACAATTGGTAGTTTGCAGTAGAGACTTGAAACTCTTTGAGTTTATCCCTTTCACGCTGTGATGATCTATTAGAAACAGTTCTTAAATATCAATGTAATGAAAAGCAATAGATAGACACAGCATTTATACTGGTTCAGACACTCGATATCAAATGATGATCGAGAGCTTAGTCTAGTCTTTCCTTGGTGACCAGTGTAGTCATGCCAAGAGGTGAGTATCACTATCTTCTTGTTTTAGATTACAAGAGACTTTCCTTTTAGAAGTTATCTAACTTGTATGAAAGACAAAGAACCTAGATGCTTTGCACAAATCCGAGTTTTGGACTCTGTTGCAAGATTTTGTTTTTCTGCAGACCAGCGACACTTTCGACTGTATGTTCACGACTTACGCTTCTTGAGTAATCTTTGAATCGCTAGATTGCTTTGCACTCTTTTGCTTTTCAACAGTGCTTCTCAATAAGCCTCATCGGTTCCTTTTTAAAGGCTCAAGGAACGAACTTTCGTAGACACTGCACTGTTCCTGGCAGTCCACTCATGTCCTCCACCATCTCGTTCCTGATGCTGGTAGTCCACTATCCCCAGAAACTCTGCCGTTGCTACTTTAACTCAAATCTTCGCTTGACTGACTTCAAACCTCTGACCCCACCCTGGCAATAACCTCTTCTGCAATCCAGTCTGCTACGACTTCTAGTCTGCACCCAGTCTCTGTTACAACCCTAGTCTGCATCCTATACTGCAACCGTAGTCTGCACCCAGTATTTGTTGCAACCCTTGTCTGTACTCAGATCTGACTCAGTTCATGCCTTGCCATGTTGGTCCTTGTCTGCAAGCTCCTTCCTTCATCCTGAAACCTTCGAGTTCTTTTGTTGCTTAACAATGTACTAGCTATTTATCTAAAGTCCTCTGTAGTAGTTTGCATCTGGTGGCTTGTATGATCCTCATACATCTACAACCGTCTGCTCACTGGCATCTAACCTAGACTATACCTACATACTTGACTTCTAGCCTAACCACACTAACTACATTATAACTAATACATTTAAGTTTCGTTACATCAATTTCTATACAAATGGAGGGATTGCACATTCCTATCACTACTGCAGCTGAAGCCCAAGGACACTCAACTGCTTATAGAAAAGAAACAAGAAAAGATGACGAATAAGGCTCAAAGTGACAAATTGATTCAGGAGTTTGTATCACAGTACAATCTCTCAATCAAGAGACTAACACCTTCACCAACTCCAAAGACATCTGCAAGGATAACCACTTCTAGAAGACCAAAATTGATTCGCCAAGGACCTAGAAAACTATACGAGATTAATCCAGACCAATCCCAGACATTGATTGGTGACATAATTGGAATGACAGAAGGAGAGATTCATCAACTAGTTGAAGTTCAAAAAAAGGACGTAAGTACAGATTACGCCAGCTCGACCAAGAAATCTATAGAATGCACTCATGGATCAGGACTGCCTTCCACGATCTCCTAGAAACCTTGGAGCCAATTGCAGCAAACCTATTAGCAGAAAAGGAATGCAGAAAATCAACCTTTGACAATTTTGGAGAAATGCTAAGGAATCTAGCAGCCGTTGTCATTGATCAGATGAAGCAAAACAGATCAGTGAATCTTCACGATCAAAGAATCCACACGTCCAACTTCAAAAAATTCAAGGAGCAACAGTCCTCTGCACTACGAAAGCTCCATGAAACAATGCAGTCCACCAAGCAGCAGTTTGATGAGCATATGCGAATCAATGATATTAAATTTGGTCTCCTCGAAACCAAACTACAAGTGGTTCAGAGAAACATCTTCTCTGAACTAAAAGGTGTCCGCATGACTCTTAAAACCCTAACCTTCACCCTTAATGCTAACAAAAAAGGGGGAGAAACTATCTGAAGCAGAGGCAAAGCAACAGAGGTCCAAGCCTGCAAACGAGCAGAAAAGGATCTCCTCCAAGACTCAAGGGGAGAAGTATTCTCCAGCAAAGAGGAAAAGTTCCTCTGAACAAGGAAAGGAGAATAAAAGGTATAAGCATCATAAGAAATAATCCTACGAAGAACGAAGAGGATACTTCAGAGATTCAGACGACAGCCATCGAAAGCGCAGTAGAGAAAGTGAAGAAGAACTAAGATACAAGCGTAGCAGAGGCAAAGAGCATCAAAGGTGAGACTCAGATTTCTCATTTGCTTTAAATGAGAACAATGTAATTTAGTTGAACTTAGTTTCAACAAGTTGTATTGAGTTTCTAAGAAAAAGTAGTATACTTGTTGTATTATATAGGGGTATTTGTTAGCATCCATTTAGGGAGAAATTGATAGGAATATGCAATCCCTCCATTTGTATAAAAATTGATGTAACAAAACTTAGATGTATTAGTTACAATGTAGTTAGTGTGTTTAGTCTAGAAAATCAAGTAGGTAGTTGCAGTCTAGGATAGATGCCAGTTACAAGACGGTTGCAGATGTATTAGAATCGTGTAAGCCACCAGATACAGACTACGATAGAGGAATTTGGATAAACAGCAAGTACATTGATAAGCAACAAAAGAAGTCAAAGGCTTCAGGATGAAGGACTGAGCTTGTAGACAAGGACCAACATGGCAAGGCATGAACTGAGTCAGATCTGAGTGCACACAAGAGCTACAGTAGAGATTGGGTACAAACTAGGATTGCAGTATGGGATACAGACTAGGAGTGTAACAGAGACTGGGTACAGACTAGAAGATACAGTAGACTATACTACAGCAGAGATGATTGCCAGGGTGGGGTCAAAGGTTTGAAGTTAGTCAAGCTAAGATTTCAGTTAAAGTAGCGACGGCACAAATTCTGGGGATAGTGGACTACCAGCATCAGGAACAAGATGGTGAGGAACACTAGTGGCAAAGTGTCATACCAGGAACAATGTGTTGTCTGTCATAGGCTCATTCCTTGAGCCTTTAAAAAGAAATCGGTGAGGCTTATTGTAGTGCTACTGAATAAGGATTGAAAAAGCAAAGAGTGCAAAGCAATCAAGATATTTAGAGATTACTCAAGAAAGCCAAATCGTGAAGATACATTTAAAAGTGTCACTAGTCTGCAAAAGAACAATGAGTAACCACTGTTCAGGGTACCATATGCCCTCTCGCTCTTCCTACAATGAAATCATGGAGAACTTGTACACAGTACCCAATCATTTGGGTCCTTATTGGTGAGCTTTCAAAATCCACACTTGAGTTATTTTCTTATGTGAGTTCCAGCATTCAAATGATTTATGACCAATTTTTCCACAGATAAAGCAGTAGACCTTTGGTCTTATGCTTCTTAGTGGTCTACTCCACTTAGTTTGTTGTTCTTGACATGAGCAGGTATGTCTCGAATATAGTTTCCTCTACGTTGTTTTTGGGAAATTATTCCATACTGAGTAGTTAGGTACATGTTGAGCTTCATAAGGCATTTCTCTAAATTCTCTTTTTGAATTCATTACCTTTTCCTTTTTATGGTATTTATCATAGGCCTATACTGGTAATCTGCTCCAACTCCTTTGAGTTTGAGCAGTAGAGATCTTACTTCGCAGTAGAGATCTCTTGAGCTTTTTGCTCTTACTCAATACTATTTGTGTAGTTCAGCTTTTGCTCTTTTACACAGTCTATGCAGCAGAGTGTTGGTTCTTATGCACATATGCTACAGTAGAAACATTCTTCTTCTGCACACCTGCTGCAGTGGTAATGTTCTTTTTGAGAACTTTTGCAGTGGTCTGCTTAACTTCTTTGGTAGTGACCTTTTTATCTGCATTGTTGTTCAACTAGCCATTGTATTCCAACCCAGTTTTATCATGGGAGGATTGACTTGTGTTGATCAATTTTTGCAGATCTAAGGTCTTGTCATTCCAAGCATCCACTTGCTTTTGAAGCTCGGTGTTTCTCAATGTAAGTGTTTCCACTATTGCATTGAAAAGTTTCATCTTTTCATTTGCTTCTTTCAGTTTATCTTGAGAATTGATTAGACTATCACTAGTCTCTTCATTTAAATTGCATTTCTCTTTGAGAATTGCAATCTGCTTAAGATTTTCTTTATTTTCCTTTAAAAGGGAAATAAAGTTTTCAGAGGTTTATTGAAGTGCATTCTTTTGTGAGTTCAGCAGAGATGGGTGCTGATGGTGGTGTCAAAGATCTGGAGTGAGTCAAACAAAGATTTAAGTTAAAGTAGCAACAATATAATTTCTGGAGTAAGTGGACTGCCAAAATCAGAAACAAGATGGTGGAGGACACGAGTGGCAAAGTGTCGTGTAAGAAACAGTACCTTGTTGCTAGGTTCGTTTCCTAGGACCATAAAAGGAAACCGGTGAAGCTCATTGAGGAAAGGTTATTGAATAAGGATTGATAAGCAAGATTGCACAACAATCGAAACATTCAAAGATTACTTAAGAGAGTTGAATCGTGAAATACACAGTGAAGAAAGTTCACTCGTTTGTAGAAGAACACCGTCTGCAGCGGAGTTCAGATTACTAAATTTGTGCAAAGATCGTGGGTCTTTATCTTTTGTACAAGTTATTTAGCTTGTAAAAGAAAGTTGTCTTGTAAGCTACAAACGAGAAGAAAGTGATACTCACCTCTTGTCTTGACTAAACTTGTCACCATGGGAAGACTGGACTAAGCTCTTGTTTATCAATTGATAACAAGTGTCTGAACCAGTATAAATACCATCTCTTACTTGCTATCCTTGTCTAGTATTTAGAACTGTTATAAATCAACCTTCACATCTAAGCAAAGGCAAATTCCAAGGATTGAAGTCTCTACAACAGACCTTGAAGTGTTTGCTACAGACCACCCAAGTGGTGTGCATAGAACAGTATTCTATAAAAATATAATCCGTTGCATAAACTTGCTAAAATTTGATTTAACCTATTCACCCCTCCTCTAGGTTATATCTTGGGCTTGACACCTTCTTTTTTGGTTCAATCAATTTATGGATTTCTGCTGGTGACATTCTATCAATCTCTTCAATAATCGTTTATGACTTATCTAGATTGACTATGTACAGGGTTCTTGGTCCTTTGGGGATCAGTTTTTGTCTTGTAGATCTTGTAGGTCTTGTAGGTCTTTTAATGGTAAGTTTGTATTGCTTCACAAACTCTTGGATCTTCCCTTCTACTTTTGCCTTCTTCTGCATTTTTCCTTATGGGGATTTTCCTAGGAGTTGATAGGTTGAAATAGTGTGCTGTTGAACCCTTTCTTCTACAGCTCTAACCATTTTCAGAACAGCTTCAAGGACCTTTTCTGGAGAAGGTCTTGCTTCAGTAGTTGTAGTTGACCATAACTCAGTTGCAGTAGATGGACGGTCTTCTAGAATTGTGGACAAATCTATCTTAAAATTGGAGATCGAAGCGATTGTTGTTGTGGTTGCCTCTTCTGCAGTAGGCCTAATAATTAGTGACCTTGCAATAGAGGTGGTCTGAGGTAGTCCTCTTTTCTATAATTCGATGAGATCTGCTTCTATTTATCTTATCTAATATTGTGAATACCCTTTTTCAGTAAGTTTTTTCCTAGTTGAGCTCGAGGTCCTTCCCTAACCTCTTGGTAACTCTTTTGGGCTCCCAAGATCAGGTTTTGAAGGTTCTAGTCTGCTCCAGCCTTCAGAAACTCCAATGCTACATTGCCATCATGGAGTGCAGCTATTTCTGATGCCTTTGGTGGTAGAGTCTTTGAAGACGACGGTTCAGCAATTGGTCTAGTCTTCATTACAGCAGATTATGTTTCTACCTCCATGTCAGTTGACTCTGCAACTGGATGATCCGAGATTATTTCCTCATATGAGGTTTGCATAATGAGTTTTCTCTTAGCTTCCCTAAGCTTCTTTATCTTGGTTGGTTGAGCCTTGCTCACTTGTAATCTTCTTGCCTTGGGACTGCTATAGTGGTCTGCACTGCTGCTGATAGGAATGTGCAATCCCTCCATTTTGTATAGAAATTGATGGAACAAAACTGAGAATACATACTGTACTGTGAGACCTCGACTGCACCAATCCCTGCTTCCGTTTCTTTTGATCTTCACTTTACTACAGACTGCGTCTCCCCCTGAGTCAGCTGCTCTATTGTAGATTACTTCTCCCCCTTTTTGTTAGCATTGAGGGTAGAGAGTAGAGCTTCAATGGCAATCCGTATGCTTTTGAGCTTAAGGAAGACTTTCTTCTCCACTACTTGGAGTTGTGTTTCCAATAGTGCCATTCTTATATCATTGTTGCGGATGTGTTCAATGAGTTATTATTGGGTATTCCGCATAACAGTATGAATCCTTCGTAGCTCAGCCTTGGTTTGGCCTCAGAATGTATTGAAGTTTGAAGTGCTGATCCGTTGATGTTGAAGATTCATGGATTTGGCTTGTGTGAGTTGATCAATGACTCCTGCTGCCAAATTGTTGAGTGCAGAGCAAAAATCTTCAAAGATTTTATGTCTGACGTGCCTTTCTGCTTCTAAGTCTTTTGTAATTGGCTGCAGAGTTTTAAGAAGATCATGAAATGCATCTCTGGTCCGTGAGTGCATTCATATATGTTTTGATCCAGTCTTCTAAGTCTGTAGCCCGTGGTAGTTTTTTAAGGGTGATAATGGTACCCTTTTGGCTGTTTGTCTTGGCTGCACTGAAACTATCTAAATATCGTCTTCAAATGCTTCCTTTAGATTTTTTTATTGCTATTGGTGTCAACTGATCTAGTGTCCTCTGAGTTGCAGAGATCCCACTGTCCAAAGGTACTTGTGCTTCGGATGGTGGATCTGTTGTAGTGTGTGCCAATCCAAATGAAAAAGGGGGTGTAAACTGGATGTTCATAATATTATGACCATCATTTTGAGAAGGAGTGACTCCTGCTATTATTTGAACATCAGTCGACTGCATTTGTAGTTGCCTCTTCTGTATCCTTTGATGGAGTTGCCTCTGCTGTAGTGTTAGTTGTTTGTGCCTCTGTTGCAGGTTGGTCCTCTTTGAGTGCTTGTTCAAATGATTCTGGTTGTTTCTCGACGGCAGGTTGTTCAACCTCAATTGGTTCTGGTGATTGAACCTCAGCTACTTGTTCCTCAGGTCCTTGTTCCTCAACTACAAGGGCGAGGACTACTTGGGTTTCTCCTATAGATTCTTCTGTTGCATATCCCTCAGCTGTAACTTTATCAGTGGATGGTGCCAATTCTTTTTCAGCTTCATGTACTTTAGTAGATGGGTTAATTTCTTTGTCCTCTGTAGGTTCTTCTGCTGTAGTTTCCTTAGCTGCTTGTTCTGCTATAGGGGTCTGCTGTAGAAGACTCTGGTGCATTGCTCTTGGTTAAGGTAGTGTGCTCGTGTACTCCTTCCTCAGCAATCTGATTAATGATTGCGTCATTATTATCCTGAGTGTCTGGTTATGGCTGATCACCACCATCATTACTATCATCACCTGATGGTTGATGTTCTTCCAAGTCAGGTCTTAAAAGATAGTCATATATCTCCTCGACTATAGCTTGTACATGCTTAATTAAGAGCTTCTTAAACTCAGCCTCAACTACAGGTGTGTTTACAAACTCAATAGGCCTGAGTATTGCATGTCTGAGTCTTGTTGTCTTCAACCTTTCTACCTCAACTGGACCAAACAGATCCATATGTAATCATTCCAGAATTCTAGTTGATTCTGAAGAGTTTAAGGGTTTAAAGCTTTCTTTAGTCTGCTTTCCTTCCTAACATGGTCACCATAGTTTATCGTTTTTAAACTTTACTTGTGAAAGTCCTCCTACTAGGTTTTCCTAGGACAATCTGACTATTGTTTTAAAATTAAGACGAGCTAGTCTTTTGTGCCAAAGCTAGTTTGTGTCTTCAGCTTCTTTAGTATATAAACATGTTATTTGTTTTGACTGTGATGATTAAATGTTTCCTTTTCTTACTCCTAGTAATTTGGCTTCTTGTGTGATTTTATCCTTTACTTGACATGTATCATAAGTGAACGACACATCATAATTTTTATCACACAATTGACTAATGAATAACAGGGTATGTTCTAAGCCTTTAACATAAGCAATGTCTCTAAAGATTAAGGAGCCTGTACCAAGGGTTCCACTACTACATTGAGAAGTTTCACCTTTTCATTAGCTTCTTTCAGTTCATCTTGATCATTGATTAGACTATTATTAGTCTCTTCATTTTTTGAATTGCACTTCTCTTAGAGACTTGCAATCTCCTTAAGATGTTCATTATTTTCCTTTAAAAGGGAAATAAAGTTCTTAGAGGTTTCTTGAAGTGCTTGCTTCAATTCCTCTATAGCAGCATCTAAATCAAACGATCAAATACCTGCTGTTGTTCATCCTCTTTAGCCATGAGACAAAGCTAAGCATTTGATATAGTATCTTCATCAGCAGAGTTTGTGTCGCTCCATGTCTTTGCTGCATAGGCTTTGCCTCTTTCTTTTCTTCCAGAGGTACATTTGTTGTGGTTCTTCTTGAATTTTGGTGCAGTCGAGTCTTGTGTTGGTCGTTTGTATTGTACAGCTAAGGCCCTGGTCTGCCACAGTTATAGCAGACTTGCTTTTCTGTTTCCTTTGTTTTTTAGGAAAGTTCTTTTTGAAATTCCTCTTCTTGAAATTCCTCTTCTTGAATAGCTTCTTGAACTTCTTTTCCATCAATGTCAGTTCTTCAAACAGACCTTGTTCACTTAAATACGTGGTATCACTGTTCTGCTCTTCTACCATGGATTTTAGAATTCTCTCTTGAGCTTTGAAAGCCAAGGTCTTCTTTCTGGCATCATCAATTTGCCTTTTTTTCTCAACTCCAAGATTGTATGTATGCAATACATCATACAGTCGAGCTAAGGACATCTTTGTTAGATCTCTGGATTCCCTTATGGCTGTGGTCTTTGTGCTGTAGATTTCACCAAGAGATCTTACAAACTTTAGGTTAACTTTCTTGTTTTCGAAAGTCTTTCTTAAAGTTTTTAGATTGTTGATGAGAATATTGAACCTTTCATAGAAGGTAGTGAGATTCTAATCAGATCTCATTGAGACCAATTCATATTGTTGTATTAGGACATTCTTCTTGTTTTCCCTCATTTCGTTGGTTCCTTCATTCCTTAGCAGTAGAGGTTCCTATGCCTCCTTTGCATTAGTTATATGAACCACTATTTCAAACATGTTGTCATCAAGGGATTTGAATATTTGATTTATAGCTTTTCTATCAACGAACATCAGATTCCAGTCTTCTCTAGACCGAAGAGACTTCGGTCTGTGTACTTCTTACATTGGATCCATTGGATCTGGCATCATTGGAATATGAGGTCCATTAAAGATGATGTCTTGCATTCTTTTTTCCTATTGAATTAGGATGTGCAAGAATCCTTAGTTTTCAATGGTTGAACTTGTCAAATGAGCATGATTGAGGCTCTCCACTGTTAGGACACTTGTTCTTCTATAAAACAAACTGTTAGTAACTTCTTTACAAATGAGATAATGACCTTTTCTTTCCACAAACTGTTAAGTCTGAAAAGTCAGGCTCTCATACCAATTGTAAGGTTCAAGATATAACCTAGAGGGGAGGGGTGAATAGGTTAATTCAAATTTTAACAAGTTTATGCAGCAGATTATATTTTTACAGACCACTATTCTATGCAGACCACTGACTTCTAGCCTAAACATACGACTAATAGATCTCAGTTTTGTTGTATCAATTTTTATACAACTGGAGGGATTGCACATTCCTATTAGAAGGACGCTGGCATGTAAACAAGACCAAAGGAACCATACATTCTAGTCAGTGGAGCTCTTGAACTCAAGGACTCCACCTTGAAGACAAGATTACAGTAGCAGGCACAACTCAAACACATTGAGTTCGTGCATACTCCCGAAGTAGAGGCCGAGCTAAAATGAATTCTAGCCAAGTATGCTTAAATGGCTACTCAGGAGATATACGATTATCTCGCCAGACCTACAGTAGGAGGACATCAGACATCAGGTGATGATGGTGATAATGGTAATGATGATGATCAAGTAGATAAAGAAGGAGTATAGGTGCCGATTACAACAGTCGAGATCACAGCAGCAGAGTCCCCTACAGTAGAGGAATATGCAGACGAACCATCTGAAACTAAGTCATGTTGTAGAACAAGAAGCTGAATCATTTGATGAAGGACATGAAGAAGAACCTCCTGTAGTAGGAGAAACCTCCATAGAAATACCAACAGAGGAACCTGCAGTAGAAGAGACACATGAAGATGAAGTTGAAGATCAAGCAGCAGAACAAACCATAGAAGAACTTCCTAAAGTGGAAGCCAAAGAACAAACCACTAAGGAACTCCCTGAAGTTGAGGAACACATAAAGGAACTGCCCATAGTTGAAGATCTAACAATAGTTACATCCATAGCCGACTGGGATGTATCACTCACCCACACTATAGTTGAGACAAAGAGTGCAGAAGCCTTCATACAAATTGCAGATGAGGCACAGCAAGCAACTCCAACTCGTCTAGCTCTACAAAGACTGCCGAACATTTTCTTTACACCACCTTCCTCCTTTGGAAAGGTGCAAACAAAAGCAGATCCACCCTCTATGGGATTTACACAAGGATTACCCAGTAGTAGTGCATCAGAAACTCAAACAACTCCTTTATTTGCAGTCAAGAATCTGAAGGATGCATTTATCGAAGGCATTCAAATCATCTCAGTTCAGCCAAAACCATCAGCAGAAAGGATAAACTCCTCACCCTCAGAAGACACAACGTGGTATAGATTGAAAAGACTAAATCAAGACATCTACAACATGCGCGAATGGAACAAAGATGCTCTTCATGAGTTATTTGAAACTCTGTAGCCAATAGCGGAAGAATTTTAACATGAAAGGAAAACCAAAACCCAAGGCTTCGAAGACTTTCGGACTTCTCTTGACAAACTGGCAGCAGGAGTCATTAACCAATTGCAAAGAGCCAATGCCATCAACCTTCAACAATATAGAATGAGCTCAACCAACCTCAACAAATTAAGAAGCCAACATACAGCTTATCTATGTAAGCTCAACAAAGCTCTATAGACCACCCAATAACAAGTCAATGAGAGAATTTGCATCAATGCCACCAAATTCGGACTACTTAAACATAAGCTACAAGTAGTTCAGAAAAACATATTCTCTAAACTCAAGGCTGTGTGTACTGTCCTTGAAGCTCTCACCTCCACCCTTAATGCTAACAAAATAGGGGAGAAGTAGACTACAGAAGAGCCACAGAGGACCTCAGTTGAAACTCAAGGGGAGAAGTCATCAAAAACAAAGAAAAGACATGCCTCTCAGAAAGAAAGGGAAATGTCTACAAAGAGATCAAGGCATCATGATGAGCAAACTTCAAGACACAGGATTATGGGGGAGCAGTCTTATGAAGAATGCAGACGACACCACAGAGAGTGAGAAGAAAGACCTTAAAAGCGTAGCAAAGAATCAGAAGAAGAACAAAGGCATCAACGCAGCAAGGGAAAGCAGCATCAAAGGTAAGAATCAACTTGTCTACTTCTCTATCTCTCTTTGGTTTTGTTCAAAAACAGTGTAACCAAGTTGTAATCTTGTTGTTTTACATAGGATTTTTGTTAGCATCAATTTAGGGGGAGATTGATAGGAATGTGAAATCCCTCCAATTGTATAGAAATTGATGGAACAAAACTGAGATGCATTAGTCATAATGGAGTTAGCATGCTTAGGCTAGAAAACAAATAGATAGTTACAGTTTAGGACGGATGTTGAGGAGCAGACGGCTAGAAAAAAGATGGACATTGTGTAAGTCACCAGATACAGACTACTAGAGATAGTTTTAGATAAGCAGCTAAGGCACTAATGGGCAACAAAAGACCTTCAAAGGCTTTAGGATCTAGGATTAAGGTTGCAGATTAGGACCAACATAGCAAAGCCTAATGTGCATGAGATCTGAGGGTAGACTGGAAGTTATAGAAGGGACTTGGTGAAGACTAGGGTTGCAGAGTGCAGACTAGGTCTTACAATACTGGATACATACTGGAAGTTATAGTAGACTAGAATGGAGCAGAGATGGTTTCTAGGGTAGGGTCAAAGGTTTGAAGTCATCCAAACGAAATTTAAGGTACATACAGCAACCGTACAAGATATGAAGTAGGTGGACTGTCAACATCAGAAATGAGATGATGGGGAACACCTGTGGTAGGTTGCCACATCAAAAATAGTATCATGTTTGCTGGGTTTATTCCTTGAGCCTATAAAAGGGAATTGTTGAGGCTCATTGACGTAAAGATGTTGAATGAGATTCAAATGCAAGAGTGCAACTCAATCAATATTCAAAGATTACTCAAGAGAGATGAATCATGAAATACACAGTGAAGAGAGTTCACTAATCTGTAAAAGAACACAACTTGCAAAAGAGTCCTATAGATTGGATCTGTGCAAAGGATCTGAGTTTTTCATCTTTTGTACAAGTTAGATAGCTTGTAAAAAGAAGTTTCTTGTAAGCTATAAACAAGAAGATAGTGATACTCACCTCTTGGCTTGACTACTGGTCACCAAGGGAAGACTGGACTAAGCTCTCGATAATCATTTGATAACGAGTGTCTGAACCAGTATAAATATTGTGTCTATTACTTGCTTTCATTGCTTATATTTAGAACTGTTAGAAACAAATCATCACAGCCAAACAGAGAAAAACTCAAAGAGTTTGAACTCTTTGCTGTAGACCACGAAGCATCATCTATAGACTACCTAAGTGGTCTGCATAGAACAGTGGTCTACAAAGAACTAGTATTCCGTATCAAAAGTAAGAATAATTTTTGAAACAACCTATTCACCTTCCCTCTAGGTTGAATCTATTACATGTTATCAAAAGTTATTACATGTTTTAGTTTATTACATGTTATTTTCCATTCGATGCTTTGATGTGTTTCGTAAGAATGTGTGTAGGATTGAACATATGATCCATAGGACATTTCACAAATATATTGAGCATAAGGAGCAAACTTAGCATATTTTGAAGGAATCAGCAGCTATCGATGATATTTCAGCTCTATGAAGTGAGTTTCTATTTTTTTATTTTTTTTATGTCCTTATTGCATTTCAACTCTTATTTTTAAACATTGAGGACAATGTTGAGTTTGGCTTGGGGGTGGATGGGAGAGTAAGGTCTTTTCCTTTGTCCTCAGTCATTTTTCATAAAACGTTTTACAACAACAAAAAAAGAACGAATTTAAAAAATGAAATTTGGAAAAAAGAAAGAATTTTTGTGTTTTGGTTTTAAAATCATAATATAATGATTTTATGCCGTTATGATTGTTACAGTAGTATATGTAGTTTGAATATCATTTCCAAGGAAATCATAAGCCCTTGCTAACACTGTTATATTACTTTCGTATGATATGACTCTCCCATGTGTAGATAGTGCTTTAGTGATGACTTGAACCATAAATTGACATGTAAGAAAAAAAAACTCCATGTTCCGTTCTTATGCCATCTATTCATTTACACATCGGTTATAGGGGGATTGGTATGAGTTTTTGAAGAAATGTTTTTTTATTTATAAAACATCCATTTTTCATGGTGACCCTTTTGCTATTTTTTATGACTGAGAATATTATAGACCTACTCATCAATGAAAGAAAAAAAAAAAACAAGGAAAAAGAGAAAAATTGCCAAAGTTCAAAGCAAGCAAAAAGCTTGAAAAATACCATATCCCTTACCTCGATAATCAAAGTTACCATCTATGGATAAAAGGGGGGTATTCAATAAGATGAGCTTGGAAGAAAAAAAATACATATCCACTAGGAAATCTAGACCTATTTTGAGACCTTGGTGACTTTTGGAACGACCCATGTGGGATGTATTGATGACCGTAACAAAGTACTCGGGTGGAATAAATGAATTTTGAAAATATTTTGTCTTACAATATCTCTCGAGTATCTCCTAGGTGCGAAGCATCATGAAAGGGATGATTTGAGGGATAATTTACGTGGTGTGAATGGGGATGATGGATGACTTTATGATGAATGTTCCTTCAACATATGCTTAGTGTAACTGATTTTTGGCATTTTCAATTCGTTAATGCTTGAGCTGTGAAAGTTTTCATATTTAATTTGTTTTTTTAGTTTTGCAAGTTGAGTTTTTGTTTTGTTTTTTTCTTTACTTAGGGACAAACAAAGGTTTAGGTTGGGGGAACTTGATGTGTGTGTAAATATTGTATTCTATTTAGTTAAACCTATTGTTTTGTCATATTTGAGTTCTTTATTTCATACTCTTAGTTTCGTTTATGTTTTTAGACTTGGATATTGTTATTCAAATTATATAGCATTCAGATGGGTTAGCTACCCTACGTTTTAATTTAGGAAAAGAAACACGAATAGAATTATCTCGATCTTCTTCCAGTAGATCCTCCATATCAACAAAATCATCAATGTTTTCTCCTCACTTTGAATCAACTTGATATTCTAGTTGTACAATCCAAGATAACCTTAAAGGCATTAATTTTAACATTCCTATAACAATCCAACTCGATTTTAACATTAATTTATAAACCTAATTTCCCTAACATTTCTCCAACTATATCAAACATGTTAGGTAAAGAATATAATCAATTAAATGTTATTATTTTAGAAAAAATTAATGACAATAATTTTGTCATTGATAAAAACTATTTACTTACTGACTTTGATTCTCTTGAGAATCAAATAAGACATGAATGGTATTTTTAAACTTTTTCTAAAGACGCAACAATACATATACGAAATATTTTGTATTCATAAATGAATAAACTCAAATCTAATATTCCTTTGTTTTACTTGTTATCAAGTTATCTTTATACTAATAATATGCATCTACCAATCAACGAAAAATTGTTAATGATTAAACAAGAAGCTAAAACATGGATACCTGCGGATAATAAAACTTATTATTGTCCTCATCCACCTCTTGATGAAATTCAGTTAAAATATAACAATACTAATGTAGCTGCTAGTCTATTTAAGGAACCCATCAATATTAAAATCAATAGAACTCTTACCTTCAAAGATACACAAAATGTTTATTAATAAAATAACTATACTAATCAATTATTATATACAGTATCTGAACAACTTAAACTTAATGTTGTACGAGACCAAATAGATCATAAAACCCTTAATAATCCTAAGTTTCAGAAACCTTTGTTCACACCATCAAATTATTCTACTCAAGATATTGTACAATTAAAAAAATTCAAGAGATGATCTCTTAGATGAAATCACTAAGAAGTTAAACCACTTGGCATTACCCCCTTCTTCAACATTTACTCAAACTTCTTCCAACACACTTCAACGTCAAAGAAGACTCTAGTCTCTACCCTCTCCTCTACTCCTCATCTTAATGTCATAGAAGACATTGACCATCTTGAAGCCATATTCCAAGAATTTAATACTTTTCCTACTCTAAACAAAATTTCTCGTAATAAACTCCTCAATTATATTACTTTGAAACAAATATAGGATATTCTAGATTTCACCCCTATATATGGCCCTTGAAAAATGCCCCTGGTAAAATCAAATGCAATATTCTGGTGATTCAATTATTGAATGGGATCCTGATGGAAAAAGTGAAACTAAAATATGAAATATATTACAACAAATGCCTATGACTTGTCTAACTCATAAAAACTAAAAATAACAATTCTGACATTCAATGTGTTCGCATTCTAACTTCTGGTTTAGCAGGTCAGCTTATAGGCTGATGGGATTTATACCTTACTCAAAACCAAAGAGATAAATTCTAACTTCAATAAAAAATATTGAGTAATATCTTCTTGAGCATGTTCTTTTATGAGATCTTTGGGTGATGGAATGGTAAAGAAAATCAATTACCATCGTAACCCGATTTGAAGAATATGGACTAATAGACTTGGACTGGGAAGGACTCAAAGATACTAACCGAGATGTTTTTGTTGGACTAATCGAGGTTGTTGATCCTTGAGTAAGTGACAATGACAACACTCTCTTATCAACCTCATTCTTTTTTGTTGAAGACATGGCTCTCACTCTTGCTTTCCTTGCAAAAACTCTCTGGTGAGAAAGTCAGGAAGTGAATTGGTTTCTCCCTTATATAAGCAATCTCAAAATCAAAAACAAATAACAATGCTTGCCATCGTACAAATATTTGTTTAGAAATAAGATTTTTAACATCCTTTTGTAAAATGCATAAAACAATAGATAAAACACCTTTGCTGATTTGCAAATCAATGCGTGAAAGAAACCTTTTATTAAAAAATCATCTTGAAATTTTAAGATGCATAAAAAAATAGATAAAATTTCTTTTTAATGGTTGAGTAATTTTTTTACGGAGCAATCCAAATATCCGAATAAAATCATACAATTTGTTCTTTATCAGAAATTTGCTATTTGAGAATCCCACCATAACCAATATCAGAGATATCTGTTTCAACTATAAGAGAAGCTTCAGGATGGGGTATGTGTATACACGATAAAAATTTAATTTTGTCCTTAATTTATTTGATAATAGAGATATGCTGACTAGACCATGCATGAGCATCTTTTCTAAGACGTTGAAAAATCGATTCGCACAATTGTCTTATATTTGGAAAAAAGTCTGCAATATAATTACGGGATCCTAAAATCACAGTAATTGAAATTTATCTTTGATTTCGTTAGGGAACTTTTCAGTAAATTCGATAGCCCATTCTATAAGTTTAATTATCCCGTTAAATATATAATGGGCAAGAAAACGTATCTTACTTTGAAATAATTTTATCTTGGAAAATGATATAGCTAATCCATTATTTTTAATTACATTATAGAATGTATGTAAATGCTTAAAATGTTGATCTATTGAGGTAGAAAATACTAATACATCATCGACATATACAAGAATAAATTTGGTATATGGATTAAAAATATTGTTCATTATATTTTGAAATTCAAAAAGAGCATTTTTAATCCAAATGGCAAAACATCCCATTCATAATAACCAAATGGAACTGAAAAGCTTTTTCATATTTATCACCTTCTACTATTTGAATTTGCCAATAATAGTTGCGTTGAATAATCTATTCAACAAATCCATTTTATTTGGTATTGGATATCTTATTCACTGGAGAACTTCATTTGAGGGTTTATAATTCATTATATATAGGGGGGGGGGGGGGGGTAAAGTGTCTTTAGGTAAGATAATTAAAGATATTAATAGAAGTGTTATAAATCACATCTATTTTCAAAATATCAATCATTATATGTCATAATCTATTCATAGGAAACATGATTATCAAAGTTGGAATCATTCTAACTCTCCAATCCTTGAAAACAAATGTCCTAAAGTTGAATGGTTCAAAATAATCCATAGATGTGTAATCTCATTCTCGAGCGTACGTATCATCAATGACCATCAAATTTCACAAGTATAATGTACACAAGCGAATGACAATATCCATGAGCAAATTTGACGATGATTGATGTGTTTATACCATTTTTATGAGTATATTTAACTGTTTTGATTAAAGACATTTTAACCCCTTTTTCCATATATATATATTTATATTTTTTTATGATTTTTTCTTAAACCTATTCACATGTAGTCTCAACATTTTATACCTGCAGATGATCTCAGCCTTCCATTTAATAAGCCAACCTCTAAACTCGCTCCCTTGGTCATTTGAAAAATAGTTGTTTTGATCTAGTTATATGACTCTTGTCACCGAGGAAATACTTGTGCTCTTATGTTATCCGTTGTTTTTCTCCCTAGTTTTGATGCGGACGAAGCTGACCTGTTCTACTGAACCAACTGATCCAAACCCATCTTGTTGTTTCTGATTTATCCATAATATTGTCTTCTCTAAGTTCTCTATTATGATTATGCCATGTAATCTCAGTTCTATTGCATCAAACAAATGTGGCTAACAGACCCTCCCTATATCGCTCTTGCATCATCCTGATATTGACACTTGCTGGTCAGTAACTATAATATTCGTAATATGGTAATAATATTCCATCCATTTCATAGAGAATACAACATTATGAAAATATTATGTTATGTATTATATATTTGGGAAGAAGGAAGTTGAATCAAATTCAGTTTACAAGCTGTATTCCTACTCACAAGATTTTAAAAAAATATTTGAAGGATATTTGATCGTAAACAAGGATATTTGATCAAACCTAAATCTCGAGATGTGTGTCGTTATAAAAATTTTAAGACGGAAGGAGTATTTCGTAAACAAGGATATTTGATCGTACTAAACTAAATCTCGAGATGTGTGTCGTTATAAAAATTTTAAGACGGAAGGAGTATTATTTATTTATCTCACGGATTATTCATCACACTACCAAATTTTTACTTATATGATCAAACCTTGTATCTCATCATGGGACATTGGAAATATTATGTTACAATTAGAGTGTTAACATTAGTACTTGATTCAAACAAGCTATTTGAAGGAGCTACAGCTACTTCATCAGACCTCGCTGCTAAGAACATGGCACGAGGACAATTAAAGTCAAATCCAGTAAGACCAGCTCCAAACCCAACAGTGTAGACTTGTAGTATCGTTTCCCTCTTCAAGAACAGCAATTAATTAATTTTTTATTCAGATTCAAATAAATAACTCCCCTTTTTAAGAACAGCAATTAATTAATTTTCTATTCAACTTCAAATAAATAAATCCAATAACATAAGGGATCATTATTTTAAGTACCTATCAAAGTTTCATCTTACATATTAATACCCAAAAAAAATAAAATTGGCATCTTTACATACCCAAATAAATTTGATTTATAATTTAATACTCATTCACATAGAATATCCATTTTATCCTTATTTTAACTCAACCACACCCCTAAACTAACCCAACCAACCCCCCTAACCTAACCCTTCCCAACTCAAACCCTCATCAATCGTCTTTCTCCCCCATTAAATTCAGAACCACGAGTCGAGCCACTATCGTCACGATTTTCATCCAATCGTTGTAATTCATCAATTCAAACTTCCCCTAATTTTCTCAAATCGTTCATAGATCAAAATGGTCGATGAAATATAAGACGATGAAGACAAGCGACGGACAAGCGACGAAAGACGATGAGTGAACAATCCAAAGAGATGAAGATGACAAAGCCAAGAAGCTTGAAGATTGAAGGGAAGACGATGACGAAGGCCATGAGGATGGCTGAAGGGAAGAAGATGACGAAGACAACAAAGATGATGAAGGATCGAAATCCGGTGCTCTTATAAACCCGATGTGCGATTTCTCGCTTTAGTAGGAAGATTGACAAATTGAGGGGTGTGATGTCGGATGCATGTCGTGCAAAGATAAACTCGACTCCCTTTTCTCATTTTTTAAACATGCCAAAACTTATGATGTGTTGTGTGGGCTTAAAGCTATTATAACCCTAAGCCCTGTGGGTATTGATTTAGGTGAACGGAATACATGTGTTCCACTAACTGTGGAGCATATTTTGTTGATAGTTGGTTTGCCGATGGTTGGTGTGAATGTGAATGTAAAGGGCAACCCCAAAAGTAGGACTTTTGAATGACATTTTAATGCGATTGAGAAGATGGCGAGGAGAATGAAGTTGTGTGAAAAGTTGTTTCGGTTAGCCGCTGGGGAAGCTGAGGATAAAACCCATGATTTTGTTTGGGTTTTCGTGTTGTTTGTTTGCAATTGTGTTCTATTCCAAAGACAATCTTTTACACTCCAATTTTTTGTTTTCAATTATGTTGACGATTTGGAAAAGAACTAAGAATATGCTTGGGTTAGGGCGATTCATAGATATCTTTTTGACTCCATATACAAATATAAGTTGTTGGTACTTACAAATGCATCGACCAAAGGGAAGAAACAGAAGGAGGATGGAATGATTTCGAAGATTCCTTATGTCGAGGAATGTTTCTTTGCTGTTTTGATTTGTAAATATTCTGTGAACCGTTTGTTTTTGTGGTATAACTTATTGTTTATTTTTATTTACTCTGAATTTTGATCAACTGTGAATTGTTATTGCATGTAAAAATTATGTGAACCATTTCTTTTTGTTTTATAAATTGTTGGTTATTTTTCTATGCACTGGATTTTGATCGAATATGAACTATCTTTTAGGTCTGGGTATATGAGATTCTGGAAGGCATCATCTCATAACCAATGAATCATGTAAGAATCCCTAGGATGTACCGTTGGATAGAGACGAGTGCTGCTTCTTCACCGGAGATGACCAACCAATTACTTTCTCAAGCGAAGCCATATCAAATTACGGATATTCAGCCAAGCAATGAGGAGCATCAAAAGTGGATGGTTCAAAGGATCAATACCAAGAAGACTAAAAAGACCAAAAAGACTCATGTAATTATGATATCCTTTTTTTAATGTAATATAAATTTTCTTTTATATGATTGACTGATACTATGGTTTTGTAGGTGAGAAAGATGTCCTCGAGAAGGATGCGAATGAGAAGTAGGAGGAGAAGGATTTTGTTGACACTGAGGGGATTGATTTTGTTGATAAAGAGGACTATCAATATGAAGGAAATTTTTTTATGGATATGATGACGAAAAGATTGAAGATGATGAGGAAGGAAAAGAGGTCGAAGTGAACAAGGTTGAGGTTCCTATTGATGAAGGTAGATTTTAGTTTTGGTTTGTAAACAAACTTTTTTCATTATGTAAACTATAAGCATTATTTTGAGTGAACTGTGATTTTAATGATTTGTGAACTGTATAACAATATCTTATGAGCTGTACACTCATGTCTTGTGAATTACAGCATAAAGATTTATGAATTGTGGTGCAAGTTTAAATTTCTTATTTTAATTTTTTATTCGTTTTTTAAATTAATTTTCTATTGATTTTGTTAATTTTTTTTGTGGGTTTAGAAGATCATGAAGTGGATGGTTGAAGAGGGAAATGTAGAAGAGAAAAAGGTTGAAGATCTACAGGAAATTATGTTATACATTGGAGGCCATCAAACTTCAACTGAGCCAAGATGAAGGTGGTGAAGGTGATGACGATAATGAAAATGATGTTGCAGAGTGTATGAACTGTGTGTTGTTTATGATATGAACTATCATTTTTTTTTGTTGTTGAAGGGTTGAAAGTTGCTAAAATTGTCAGTGGAATGAAATCTGAAAAGGGAGAGGAAACAATTGTCCAGATTATGAAGAGACGGACTAAAACTAGTCGAAAGAAAAGAACCTCGTTTGGGCGAATGGAGAAGAGGAAACGTAAGAAAAAGTGTGAACTCAGTGCCTAAAGACAAGAAGGGAAAAAGTGCAATGATTTCTCAAAAGTTCACTCGCGGAGCAAAGAAGTTCTCGGGAAAGAATATACTTGAGAAGAATGACAAAAATTTCTTGAAAATTTTCACAATGAGTTTACGATGAGGTAAACCAAAACTTTATGACGATGTTGTGTAAGGATTTTGATAGTTCAGTTTGATAGATATGTGATATTCTTCCAATCATTTTTACTGAAATCGTTTGGATCCATCCTGATAGCAAAGGATGGGACGATTTGGCTGAAAGAGAAGTGTGGTATGTCCTACAAAACCAGCCATTGAATATTGGTTTGATAAACTGCTACTTATGGATGATTTATGAAGGAATAGATTATGTTTTTTGGTAGACAGAGCTCTGCTAATGTTTGAACTGTATGATGACTTTGTTTGAAATGAATATTGCCTTTGGTCGAACTGTTTAACATAATTCATGAACTGCTTATGTTTTTAGGGTAATCTTGGGAAGAGGTTATTGGAGGACTATTATTGTGAACTATTATTTTCACTTGGAAGGAACGACATATAAATAAGAGTGCCAAAGAAATTAAAAGAAGGTTAAATTTCACTATTGAAACTTGAACATCATTATAAATTATGAAGACATTATATTGTTCCATATAAGATATTAAGATATAACCCCTTTTTTTCCTTGACATAGTTCATATGATTTCCTTCATATTTAGGGTAAAGTTTCCTTCATCCTTCATAGTTATTTCCTTGACATTTGATTTTCTTCATACTTATATTAAAGTTTCCTTCATCCTTTATAGTTGTTTCCTTGACATATGATTTCCTTCATCCATCGTAGTTACATAGTTCATATGACTTCATTGGATATGTGTTGATCATTTCTTTTCATTACTATTCCAACTAGATTTCTTGTGGATATGAACTGCATAGTAGCTTAGTTGATGAAATGAGATTATGGTTTAAAATCTTTATATTATCAAAAATATGTAAAAATTAGATGATTTAAACAAGTATAACATTGAATGAATCAACACTACGTGTTTATAGTTGTTAACTGCAAATTTCAAAATATAAACTGTCTTCATGTGCGTGAACTGCTTTTATTCGAGTCTGTGAACTGTAAATCTTTATTATGTGATCCGCTCATCTCTTTTTGCAGACTACCAGTCTTCGGTATTTAAACTATAAGTTTTCATTATGTGAACTGTTCGAATTCATTCTATGGACTGTAAGTTTTCATCATGTGAATCACATATCTTCATTATGTAAACTGTTCGAATTTACTATGTGGACTATAAGTCTTCATCATGTGATCTGCATGTCTTCATTATGTGAACTATTCAAATTCACTCTATGGACTGTAAGTCTTCATCATGTGAACTGCATGTCTTCATTATGTGAATTGTTCGAATTCACTCTGTGGACTGTAAATCTTAATCATGTGAACTGCATGTCTTTATTATCTATATTGTTCAAAATCACTCTGTGAACTATAAGTCTTCATCATGTGAACTGCATGTCTTCATTGTCTAAACCGCTTTCTCCACAACTGTAAATTGTTGATTCCAAACCTTATAAACATTTGAATCTCGACTTGATATAATAATACAAACATAATATTAACTAAAAGTAGTCACCATTAATGGGGTTCTGGTAGGTTCGTCGATTGCGAACGGGTCTCTTGCAGAGATTACATATAATTTATTGCATATTAACCTGTGAGGGTATCCTCCTAGTTCTCCTATGTCCAAGTTGAACTAGAACACTTGGCGCTCTGATCTCTATGAGATGCAATGGTACAACAGGTTGTGGTTCATGAGGAATTGGTTATCTCCTTGTAAGTATTCCTATACATGTCCACCATAAATATATGGATCACAATATTCACGAACATGTCCCGCCTTCTCCTCAATAGCTGCACATGCATGACGACACGGTAGACCATACACTTCTCATTCTCTTCAAGAACAGGTCCTTTCTTGAAGATCCATAACATAACTCGAGTTCTTGTCAACCACTTCGAATTTGCAAAAGTTTACAGCATGTAGCCATAAGGCACCGACCCTCCATATAGTTTTTTACCACCTTTTTCTGTGGGACTGTGGTCAACATAGTAGCTCTATAAAGGTTGGACTCATGCCTTTCATGCATTAGAGTAATAATTTGCACACGAATCTCGTCAACCATGACAGTGATTGGGAGATGACGTGTGCCTTTAATCCAGCTATTTAAACTCTCTGTAATATTATTTGTCATGATGCCCCATCATTTTCCATGAACAAGTGAATTCGTCAAACACTCAGGATGTGATTTGGCAATGAAATTCCTTGCCAAGTCCATGGTTGTCACTATCTTGTTGATTTTTTCTTCGAAGATTGGAATTGTTAATGCATACGTAGCGATTTTGAAAACAGAGCACTAATGATTCTTGTTCAGATAGGGATATTTTGTGAGGACCTGCACATTCAAACCATGCACTGTAAACCAAAGTTAGCATGAACTGTAAACCTAGAAAAACATGAACCCTAAGCCATAGTAAACATGAACTGTGAACCACGATAAACATGAACTGTAAACCAAGGAATACATGTACTAAATATCAACGTAAAACGAACTACAATAGGTATGCAAATCTTGGGCTGTGAAATTCAAGAATTATGAGCTGTGATATGAAATTATGAACTGTAAGTTTGTTACCTCCTTGAAATTATCCACAAGATGTCTTAGGCAGTATGAGTGTTGGGTAGTAGGGAAATATCGAGAAATGACATTCCGTAGTCCGATGTGGAAATCTGAAAAGAATACATCTATGTTCCACCCTCCCGCATTAAAGGGCAACAAACATCGTCCGAGCTGATTGCAGAACCAAACCTAAAATCATTATTTCCAGCTGATACAACTGCAAATGCAATAGGAAAAATACCATTCTGTGCATCTAACCCTGTTGCACTCAAAAGACAACCACGATATTTTGATTTAATGAAGGTACCGTCCATGTACGTAACTGATCGAATGACAATCGTGCTCTATCATGAAACTCCTCAAAAGCGTGTTTCTTTCCTCGCCAAGCATGGTGATACCGTAGTTGAACGGCTTATCTTTCTTGAACTTCGTTCATGATCTTAATTGGTCGTGTGCTTGGTGTATGTTGTAACATTCTTTTCACTAGATTCGACACCCAAAGAGACTTACTTTTTGTATGACTTCGATTTGTTAAGCCAATCTCACAAGTATGAGTGAGATCATACTTCCTTATAGAAAAATCCGCGTCTCGCTTTGATTTTGAAGCATAAACATGCCATTTGCAGTTCTCATGTGTGCAAGGCACCGCTATATTCTCCGTAGTGCTTTTCTTGAACTGAAAATTCCTTTGTAGTTTCTTATGGCAGGTCGGAACTCATCAGGTCTTACAAAAACCTTACCAATACCTCGAATGTAATCACGCCATAACTCGATAGAATTATTCTCGAGAACAGGTGTCGTCACAACACTAGGACTTTCATCCACTCCGGACCTACACACATATAAACAAAAATCAAGACAATCAATCTGTAGTGCATATGAACTACCTTTTACTTATATATGAACTGATAACTTAGACCTGTGAATTGTTTTCTAAACTGCATACGATGAGCTATAAATTAGGAAGTTGTGAACTGCCTTATCCTCCAATCATGAACTGAATATAGACCAATTATGATACTGAATGATTTTATGGAATGAGAACTACAAATTGAAACAAGATATGAACTATATTATCTTGCATCTGGAGGAACACTAGAGGAACCAGTTTATATAAAATACATCTAATTTACAATTAAAGTACTACCTTGCATCTGGAGGAACACTAGACGAGCTTCTTAGAGACGGAGTTGGTGTTGCCCTCTTAGTTGCTTTCGTCTCGGTAACATCTAATTTACAATAAAAGTACTACACATGCAACATGTTCGTGACATCGTTGTCCGTTGCGAGAGTAACAACCATTGTCGTAGGATTAATGTGTTGACATCAACTACTCATACACGTTTGTAAGCGTCATTGATCTACTAATTTTCATAGAGAAATATTTGCCTTCAAACATGCAAAGCGCAGCTACTTCTATGCCATCGTATTGCATATCCATAGCTCTAGAGTTCAATATCAAGACATCATATTTCTCGATTTTATATATATTAAAAATGATTATAGGGACATCCAGCAAAGCTATAGAGCAAAATAAATTCATACACCCTGCTCAAAATTGAAACTTTTCATACACCCGCTCAACATAAAATCTAACCATTTTAAACTAGTTCTGAACAATAGAAGCTTACTGAGCAAATGAACAAACTAGGACTTAAATGCAATGCTGAAATGATAGTGGTCGGATTTGAGGAAGGATTCCAGGAATGAGTTGTGGTGTTTTGGTGCCAAAATGATGTTTGTTTTGGTGGCGGGGAACAGAGATTTTGATGGTTGAGTTGGTGGTCAACGGTTTAATAATTGAGGGAAATGGAGGAAGATGAATTTGAGATGAAATATTTAGGTTGGTGAAGAGTATTCCAAGAACTTGACTAGGAGGGGGTGGTACTTCACTTCTTATTACAGAATGTTAACAACCAATCCACGACAGATATAGCTTATAACATTGGATTAGCGATATAGCAGAACTCACCTCCCATGCCCGGCCGAAAAGGTTTTTTGTAAAGTGATTTGGATGCTTCCTCTCACTCTTCTTCTAGTAAGTGGGATGTATCTCTCGATCTTTCGAATATGACTTTTACTCATTTTCATATATCAAAATATAAATGAAATTTGTAATTGATATCTAAGAATATCATCAAATATTTTGGATACTTGAAACTTTTCTTAAATATTTTAATATAGTTTTTCAATAAAAAAAAATAACAACAATATTTTCATAAACTTCCTTAATTTCTTTTTCCGTTTTTCACCTACTCTCACAAATCTAGACATCTTCAACACAATAAAATATTCATGGCCCCTCACTAAAAAAAAGGCAAAAAGGAAGAAGAAAGTCTCAACATCGAAGCTCAATTGTTTATCCTCTCACACTCAAGCTCAATAAGCTCCTCATTTTAATTTGCAGAAATCAATCCAATTCCCTTTTTTTAAAAAGAAAGAGAGAAAAGAAAAAAAAGGAAAATCCATTCTCATTTTCATGTTCACTGGTCCCTTTCCATTGAGAGACTATTGCCAGACTCCCCAACTCTCTCTTTCTCTCTCTATGCATGCTCAACGGCAGTTCCTAACAACACATCACAATTCCCTCAAATCAGATCTGCTCGATCTCAATCGAATAACCAAAGTTGAATCAATCGCCGGAGCCATTCGCGCTCCGGTGGGATCGATCGGAATGCTGATGGGGATGGTGATGGCGATGCTGAGTTGAGGAGGTGAGTCGACTAGGGGGAGTTAATAAAGGGGAAAGATGTTCAAGTTGGCGAGATGGAGGAGCGAGAAGATCAAAGTCAATGCGTTGTTCAGATTCCGATTCCACGCTACTCAGGTAGGTGCAATGAGAAATCAACGGGAGTCTGATGAGGAAAGAATTCTATTGGAAGTCCAAGATAATATAAGAGGATAGTAAATGTGTTAACAGAGACATTGTCGGCAATTTGGCGAAGATTTCGCCATGGCTTCGTTTTAGGTCGATTTTATATTTTTCATATGATTTGTTGGTTAAATTAATTGTTGTAGTGTGGTCACTCGAAATAGTAGTGTAATATTATTAAGTCTTGTAGGTGGATCTGATCTTCTAGAGTCTAGATCAATTAGAGGATATGCAATGAGATGTGTTGCTTTAATGTTAGAGTAGTGACGCGAAATGCGGTTGAGTGATGTGAAGTTCTATTGATAATCAGGTATCGAGGCTAGAAGGCAATGCTTTGGTACTGTCGGTTGTGCCGGCCGAGAACGGGAAGCCGACGGCGAAGCTAGAGAGATCGACGGTTCTGGACGGAGTGTGCCGG
This sequence comes from Drosera capensis, assembly GCA_001925005.1. Taxonomy (NCBI): domain Eukaryota; kingdom Viridiplantae; phylum Streptophyta; class Magnoliopsida; order Caryophyllales; family Droseraceae; genus Drosera; species Drosera capensis. The sequence continues at coordinate 70,812 of LIEC01011989.1, forward strand.
TGGGAGAATCTTGTTTCCGAGACGGTGAAGATTGTGAAGGATCTTAAGTCCGGGAGGATTCAGGAGCGGCTGTACTATTTCCTCGTCTTGATGGTGTGATATATATCCTGGACTTCATGATGATTATATTGGTTTTGTGGCTAGTTGTGTGAATGCGAGTTGTATTGTAGGGATCAGGTAACAGATCTAGTCTTGTTGGAGAAGTTTCTATAAATATGGCGGAGTATGCCGAGGCGACTAAGGCTGCTTTGGTCTCTTTGCCTTTCAAGTACTCAGATTCAGAAGGAATATTGCATGTTAGTAGTCTCTGCTTTTGTATTTAATCTTTCTCTTTCTCTTTCTCTTTGATGTATAGCATATACCATTGTTGGGAGGAAAGACAAAGTTCACCTATGTGATATCTGGTTGCCTTTTTAACAGAAGAGTAGTTTGCAACTTGACTTTGCATTGTCGGTTGATAGATTTCTCATTGATCTAACTGGGTTGTGGTGATAGGTGTCGATCCAAAGGATTCAAGAGAATGTGGAGCAAAGGTGAACATAATGATGCAATTTTAACTCATACTCCCTCTGTCCAACAATAATAGGAACATTAAGATCATGCATGGGAATTTTTTTTGGATGGACAATTTCGAAAGATGTTACTATAATTGTTGGACGGAGGGAGTATCATATTATCCAGATGTTGGAGTCTTTGTTTGTGTTTTCCTTGTGAAATTGTGCTGCGATGTGTTTCTTTTGACATTGTTTGATTCTTGGCAGAGATGAAGCAAATCATAATGCTATAGAAAAGAGTTTGAAGAGATATTTGAGCAATGGTGAAGCTGAAGTGTGTGCCAATAGCAACTCTGCTGAAGTAAGGTCTCATTATATCTCGCAAATTGCAATTCTATTTGGTTCTTGGTACTGTGATATTACTATAAGTTCAGCAGTAGTGTTTTATCCAACTCCCAATTTTTCTTTCTTTGCTCAGTCAAATTGGTCGCTGATGATATAGTTTGCACATCACTGCCTCACAGGAAATGCCTTTGAGGAAAAAGGTATCTCAGATCGCTGGGTTGATTGCCGACAGGAGAGCCTCCAGCGGCTCTGACATTACATTGTCCAGCTCTGAAAGCAGTTACGGATTAGATACTCCTCGACAACAAAGTGGGACAAATAATAGCGTTCATAATGGGGCGACGGCATCAGATGATCAAGGTCGGCAGAGAACAGAATGGGATTGGTCACCGTTACCTGCTCTGACGTCTTGTACAGATGAATCCTTAAGTAGCCCGGCAGATTTCTTTCGAAGTGGAAAATCTCAATTGGCTTTGGATGATTCAGTTGAGAAGCTGAGGTCAAGTTTTGTCATCTTGGCCCGAAAGGCTGAGCTCGCAGACCTGGAGCTGCAGTCTCTGCGCAAGCAGATTGTCAAGGAGAGCAAAAGAGGACAGGATCTGTCGCGTGAAGTTGCCGACTTGAGAGAGGAAAGAGATGCTGTGAAGCAAGAGTACGAACAGCTGAAGGCTTCTCAGAAATGGGGAAATGAGATGAAATTGAGAAGCAGATTAAACTTTGAAGGGGATCCTTGGGCTCTTCTTGAAGAAATCAGGCAGGAAATGAATTTCGAGAAGGACCTCAATGCCAATCTCCGATTGCAACTGCAGAGGATGCAGGAGTCGAACTCTGAGTTGATGCTTGCCGTGCAAGACATGGAGCAGATGTTCCAGCAGAGTAAGTCTGACCCATCAGTGAAGCTTTCCATGTCCATGGTGCCTGAACAGCTTGAGGAAACTATCCCGCTATGCCTAAGTGATGAAGACGAGGAGCAAAAAGCACTCGAGGAGCTTGTGAAGCAGCATACCGATGCCAAAGAAGTGCATTTACTGGAGCAAAGGATCATGGACCTATGTGGTGAAATAGAGATATACAGGAGAGATAAGGATGAGCTAGAGATGCAAATGGAGCAGCTCGCTCTTGATTATGAAATTCTCAAGCAGGAAAACCATGACATGTCCTATCAATTGGGGCAAAGCCAGATCCATGATCAGTTAAAGTTGCAGTACGAGTCTTCAAATTCTCATCCTGCACAATCCGAGCCAGACGTGGTGATAGAGATGCTTGAAATTGAACCTCGGAACCAGGTGAAAGAACTTTCTGATTCTCAGGTTCTGGTAAAGGAATTGGAAACTCACATCAACAGCCTTAAGATAGAGCTAGAGCATCGAACACAAGTGTTAAATGCTGAGCTTCAAGCTGTTATTCATGCAAAATCAGACCAAGAGCACAAGGTAGATATACTGGAGAAGGAACTCAGAAAAAAGGCTAAAAAGATTTCTGATTGTTTGGCTACGATAAAGGAGCTTGAAGCTCATGTCAAAAGGTTTGAAGATGAAATAGAGAATCAAGGACAAGCATTTGAAGCTGAACTTGAGGCTGTGACTTCTGCCAAATTGGAGCAAGAGTTCGAGATGCAGAAGCTGGAAGATGAACTCGAGAGATACTCAAAGGAATCTTCAGAGAATATGGGTACCATAATGCAGCTTCAAACTCATGTCCAGGACCTCGAGGAAGAATTGGAGAAACAGGCTAGGGGATTTCAAGCTGATCTTCAGACCATTGCTCGCAGGAAATTGGATCAAGAACTCAAGATAGAGAAGTTCGAGAGTGAACTCAACAAACAGCTGAAAGAATGTTCCGACCATTTGGGTGTCATGAAAGAGCTTGAAATTCATATCCGGAGCCTTGAGGTAGAACTAGACAAGCAAGCACAAATATTTGAATCTGATTTGGAAGCAGTTACTCTTGCGAAAGTAGAGCAAGAGCAGCGAGCCATCCGGGCAGAGGAAGCATTGAGGCTGATGCGATGGAAGAATGTTAATACAACTGAGCGACTGCAAGAAGAATTCCGAAGGTTATCAAGTCAAATGCAATCATCATTTGAAGCAAACGAGAAGCTAGCTACCAATGCAATGACGGAAGTGAGTCAACTACGCCTTCATAATAGTCATCTTGAGGAAACACTCCAAAAAGTTATAAACGAACTTCAATCAGTCAAAGATGACTACGAAGCTAAAGTGGCTGATCTACATGACCAAATAGACATGAAGAAAATGGAACTGAACCAAATATTAGTGGAAAGTCAAGACAAGTCCAAACAGCTTGAACATCTTAGTAAACATGAGGATGAAGTTCGTAAAAGGCTTTCAGAAGAACTTGCAGTTCTCAGAGAGGATATAATGAGGCTTCAGGCAGATAATTTATCACTATCTCAACAGGCAAAGCAAATGCTAACACTTAGTGCTGAACTGGAACAAAAGGAGACAATGATTGAAGATATGAACCTCCTTGTCAAGAGGGGAAACACTGAGAAAGAAAATCTAGAATGTGCAGTTTCTTCGTTGAAGAAAGAAGCTGAGAAGTCAGTGGAGGAACTGAATGCTATGAGATATCAATGTCGTGGAAAGGAGGTAGCTCTTAAAGATCTACAAGATAAAGTGGATAATCTCAGAGTTCAGTGCGATGACTTGAGGCAATCCTTATATGAGGATGAGTTGGAGAATGACAGACTGCGAAAGCTGGTTGTCCAACTTGAAGCAGAATTATTGAATAAGGATGATGCACTTGCGATAATGGAGGGGAAACTCAAGGATAATAATGGGAGAACAACATCTGCTGAACACCCTAAGGCTTCTCCTAAAACTAATAAACTGGAATCAGTTCCGCGGGGTGACAAGGAGCTCACAACCTTGAGGGAAAAAGTAAAGCTATTGCAGGTAAACCATTGAACTCATCTGCTATATTTAAACAATTCTATCATGTTTTATTTGTCTTTTTTCCTTGGCGATGTTCATGTGAAGATTAAAGAAAACAAGTTTAGTATCTGGTCATAGAGCCTTTCGTTGGACAATCTAGCCAGTACACTGTGACTACGTTGCCTCATCCATTTATGTGTTAACTTAGTTTTGCGTTGCGCAATCATCACACTTGCGACAGGGAGAAATCAAGTTGAAGGAAACTGCCTTGGAGTTTTCAACAAATGCTTTTCTTAAGAAGGAAGTGGATCTTCGGGATAAAATCAAGGACCTTGAAATTAAATTACTAGAACTCACTCGCAGGGGCACTGCTCTATCGGCGAATGAGGTAAAAAAGGTTAGTACTAGCATATCAGATCTGATATGCATAAGGAATCGTGTGCAACTTCTTGTGGAAGCATGCTTGTTTGGCATAAACACTTTCTGAACAATTTTATAATATCATAAGCAGTATTACGAAAATTCTGTCTTTGGTGTGCAGGAGGGTGATTGTGTAGATGGAAGCAGTGAAGCTGAAACTTTGAGCAACCTACTGTGCGAGTCCATGGATCATGAAAGTTCTATTTCACCTGTTGATTGGTAACCTATAATATACATTTCTCTTTCGTGTAACTTGAAATTCATCCGTCTTCCAAGGAAACTACAGATTGGACACATTAGCAACTTAAAACTAACAGCGCATCTCACCGTGACTTATCAAGCTCGACTAACTGTAATCACACAATTTATAGAGAAGGATGGGGACCAATATGGAAGACACCCCTGGAGCCCCGATATCGTCCCTTCATGGGTCAAGACTTTTGATCAAACTGTTTCATATCTGTCTCCATGGTTAACAATTACGACAATGAGAACTCACTTCTTACCTTGTTCCTTGAAGGATGCAGCACTGACTAGTAATCAACTAATCCTATCTTGTTTTTCTTATCTTTTATCAGCAATGCAGAAATTCTACCAGAAACACAGCCTACCAGTGCTGCCAGAGAACAACAGATGGACAGTTTATTGCAAGAGGTTGCAATATTAAAGGAGAAGAACAACTCAATGGAAACAGAATTGAAGGACATGCAAGAAAGATACTCGGAAATAAGTCTCAAGTTCGCCGAAGTAGCAGGTGAGAGGCAAAAGCTTGTAATGAGTTTGCGAAACCTAAAGAATTCCAGGAAGAGCTCCTAGTTAAACTTATACTGTCTTGCTTTGTTCGTGTGTGGCGAGCCAATGCTGAGTCCAGGGGTTGTCTTCCAGTGAATAAGAATTGTTTGTATGATTCTTTTGTTTGTGTTTCCTCATATTCGGCTTTGCAGGCCAAGGTTTCCCTCATTATTTGTTCGCTGAAAATCAGTAATACATGATAGATCACAACTAGGTATCTATGTAAATTGTGGTGATCATCAATCGTGTATCCATGTATTCTTTGTAATTTTTCGGTGGACAGGCTCAAGGTGTGGCGATACTCAGTAATGCATTATTAGTTTGTGTTTTCATGTAAAGATGGCATTGAATCTGCTATATGCATAAGCTCTTTGCCCAATTAAGTACTACTATAATGCTTGCCGATTAATCCATCATATCTAAGCTGTACGAGTTTGTTGTCTCTACAACAGACAAAACAATATGTAGTGTGATGCAAGCCTCCGACAATTTTCCGTTGTAAAACAAGTGTTTTTATTTGTTAAATTGATTCGTCCATATATTCAGTTTGATTTTATCAGACTAAAAACATCAAAATTAATAAAATAATTAAATTATTTTAAAAAGAGAATATAAAGAGAAAGAAAGATTTTCTACTCTTAGAAATGTGTACATAATACCTTACAAATAAGGTCAATTTACAAGACTCAAGATGATTAATCCACACCAAATTTTCTTATCTAATTAAGATGATTAAGTCTAATTAATAGATAATTAGGTAACTTTCTTTAATAGCCTAAAAAATAGATGAGATCTAAAAAAATATCTAGACTTAAATTTAAATACATCATTTTCAAAAGATAATTATATTTGAATAATTTACAATAATATTTTATTTATAAGTATATAATAATAAATAGAGCTTGTGGTATGCAGCCAATGACCTTTATGCAGGAATTCTAAAGTTACCAATTGAAAGCAATTAGCATAAAAAGAGGTGCCAAACTAACCCATAATCATCATCTTGCGGAACTCATTATTTCAAGTGAACGTAGCGGAAGTCCTGTCCACTGTCAAGAAGACGAGATTTGTAGAATGACCAACCTAATTGATAAGGTTGGTTATCATTGCCTTTATACAAGATTTTACATAGAATCCGACAACAATATGTCACATATTAATTCCTTATAAACTAAGCTGGTAAATATAGAACAAGACAAATAACAAATCTCAGCTCATAAATAGCACACGACATATCTTCCAATAATCTACATAGGGTTAAAGATAGGGTTAAAGATGGGTTCCTTTTAGTTTATTGTTGGTCGAAATTGATTAGCAGTAGGGTTAAAGATAATGAAAGCAGTAATACAAAAACACAAAGGTTTTCATAGTAGTTAGGTAATATAGTTAAAATATGAATATTTTCTTACTTTAATTTTTTCTTGATTATGAGTGTGATATATCAAGAGGATAGCACCAAGTGTGATTGTTTCTTACTCACAATCAACCTGTTATTTTACAACATGCAAATGACATTACAAACCAAAACCTAAGAAATTTTTTTCCTCTTCTATAGGATTTGAAACAGCTTATTGATCTTATTTATTGAACACTAGTGCTATTCAAACTCTATTTTCAATAGTGGGCTCAAATCTTCAGGTATCAACTTTTTACCAGTTCACTTGAAGCCTTAGTGTAATTGTTTTTCAAAGTAAAGAAGATTCAATGATTCAAAGGTCATGAAATCTTGTGCATTGTCTATATATTTATAGGCATCCAAAATTTCAAGCCGTTGTTAAGCTCGTCCTTTCTTGAAATGTGATTTTAATATCATCATGGAATCATATTCAGAGACCCGTAACCCCTGATGTTGATGCAGAGAAGTATGTTGACACAGTCCAAAAGACAACACGTGAATTTTAGCTTCTTTTGAACCCTTTTATAGAACTCAGCCTTACTATAATTCAGTCTTACTTCACTAGCCCTTTTCACAAAGAAACAATTCAGTATCAACCATTTCTTACTATAAAATCCTAAAAGGGCAAGCCTAACTATTCCTTTACTCATGACCTTAATGCTATCAGCCTTACTGCGTTCTTGTCTAAACCAACCTTACTCCGTTCCTCTCCGAAACCAGCCTTGCTATATTCCATTTTGAACCAGTCTTACTACACACCCATTTTAAGCTCATTTTTCAAGTAGATGAGTCGCAACCCGGAAACATAATAGGACATGTTAATACTAAAGTTTGTGTATCACTCAATTTCTATACATTATGGGTTTGACTGAACAGTCTTCCCTCTAAATTGATGATAACAAACTCTATCTAAACAGTAAGAAGATAAACTCATAATATTTTATATTCATTTAAGAATACATCTCTTGGGAAAAAATATATAAATTTGAGACATTCATTTTAACTCAGTACTCTATTGCTTCCATCTCTTTGGAGCAGTAGGGTCATCATCTCATCATTATTTCTCCCCCTTGCACTTATTGTTGAACTCTCTCTCTGTTTCTTTTCATCAATGAAAGGATAGTGTGCAGAAGATTACCCTCCTTAGATGATACAGTAGTGCTTGAACCTTTCTGCAGTGTTGATAGTGTCTATAGAGACCATTACTACACCTCTATCATTTTTCTGCATCCCCAGTAAGCCTTCCAAAAAGAAACTCTGAAGTCATAAACATGTTAGTTTTATAGCATGCAGGATCTGCTCCTTTGAGAATCTGGACTTGTTTAGCTCACAAACATGCACCTTTCTACTTAGTCATTTTGTGAATGGTTAATACATTAGAGTTTACGCAATGTTCGCTTGGTTGATCCTCACTGTCGTCCATAGAGAATTATGTATCTGTAAGATCCATTCTTGACAGCAACTCCAGGTATGTAAGACTTGATACATTCTACAAGATCCTCATATTTAGCACTTGAACTTGATCTCTTTAAATGAATCCATTCGGCACAGGATAGCTTATGGGATAATCTGAAAGTTAAAGGAAGTAAAGAATTTTTTATGTTGAGCATGTTTCCTTTGTTCTAGATATTTGATAGATCATTGATCCAAATGTGAGTGTGTCTTGGCATTCCATGTTTTTGATCTCCGTTATCATCATCTTCTTTTTCGACCATGACTTCGAAAGCAAACAATAGTCCTTTCTGTCCCAAAATGAAGTCCAATCCTGCAAAGCAGAAAAGACTAACAATTTCCTTGATATCGTCACCAGGAATGATCCCAATCTGAAACTTGGTTTCAGATGATTCAGATGGCATAGCAAGTGTTGGGAGAGTTTGAGAAATTTTAAAGTGAGAATGTGTTTTGCAGTTGGGTAGTTATGAAGAGTAGTAAACATCAGGGGTCCCCTATTTATAAGAAAATAATGTAACTTGTATTGAGAGGTGAAACGGGAGGATGTGATATGTGGCCATAAATATTTCGTTATCGAAAAATAGTGTAATTGTGATGTAACCTTTCAGTGCACTAGTTACATGTATCGTACTGTAATAGGGTTTAAACATTATAGGAGTAAGGTAGCTGTTCAAGCATTACTACAGTAAGGTTTGAAACTTTATGCAATAGCTTAATGCCTTTGTTCACAAAAACATGCAATCTCAAGAATGATTAAGGCATTTAGGTCTAACATACCTAATTCTCCTCTAAAATAAACAAATTTAGATTTCTCTATGGGTTTTATGAATATGTTAGAAACTTGATTCTTAATAGGGTTAAATTTGCATGTAACTATATTCTTCTACACATGATCTCTAATAAAATGATATTTTGTATCGATGTTTTTTTTCTAAGAGTGAAACACAGGATTTTCAGGTATAGCAATTATAGAAGTGTTATCACAATAGGTAGGAATTCTAAGGATACTTAGCCTATAGTCAAGTAGTTATGTGATACAATTGTCTTCTGACGTATAAAATTAGTATTTAAGTTCACCCACTCTCACTATTAATTAATTAAATTAATATAGTAGTGCAAGTAAGAGTCGAACCCACAAGGATGGTTAGAATATTATTTATTCTTTTTTTAGTCATTATAAAGAACAATAATAAACATGAAAACTAAGATGTGGGGTATTTCTTTTGACTGATGAAACTAATTAAATGACATAATAAAAACTAAAATAATCTAAACTTATGGAAGAAATGGATTGAGATATTTTCTTATGCGGTAAAAAGGTAGAGAGGTCGACTAATTACGTTCTACTTTTTTAGGATCAACAATGGATGAATATCATATAGATTGGTTATTTAGATAGGTTTGACTGTGATACCTTTGGGCATAGAGTATCACATTCCCTAGATCGTTAATTACCAATGATCTTGTATAATTACCTAATCTATCTATCCCTAACATACTGATGAGCTCATATATGCTAAAAATAAATAAATTGGATCAAAACAAGAGAATATACCAAACATGAACATTAATAGCAATGGGCTTAAACTATCATGTTCACATGCAATCGATTATAACATCATGACAATGAGCTAAAATTATAAATTGTTAATTTGCTATCAATATAATCACTTAGTGCGATTAATAGCTAGGTTATGTCATCAATAGGTGATCAAGCTATTTGATTTCATAACATATAATGGATTAAGGTCAAATTTCAAGCATCAATTGTAACATATGAAACTGGTTTTGGTGATCTATCTCATCTCAGTATCCGTATTAGCTATAATTTCATTAATCAATCCCTACTATATAATTATTCACTAATTATATCAATCATCAACTCATCCATCATCATTACATGCATCATCACATCATTACATGCATCATCAGAACCATAACTATAGATAAACAAAGAGAGAAGGGTAACACAGCGTTTAAAGAACGAAGCTACGATGACGAATTGAAAAGATCCAAAGCATTACACCAAGATCCTATCTCCAAATGCATAGAAAAACAATAATCTAAATTAGGGTTTTGAGAGGACAAAGGAGGCTGAAAGGCCCTTAAAAACAACCCTTAATCTCCCCCTCAAAATGAAGAAAATACATGGGTATTTATAGAAAATCCAAAAACAATTCAAAATTTAACAAAACAAACTGAATCTTGCATGTTGACTGTTACAGTTATAAAACTCGAATATTTCAGCAGCTACGTAGTGTAACGACCGTTACAGTCCAGGAAATCACCAAAAATATCTTTGTTTTGCTCCAAACTCTGTCATGATCCATGGTATACCTTACATAGCCCTTGCATCATCATAAAACACTTCAAATGACATCATTTTCTCCCTCAAAATGGCCTTGAATCATCATCTAGGTATCGCTTAAATTTTATGGATCATCCTTGCTCAGGTAAGCCTCAAAAGCATTGGTTTAACTCCAAATCATCTCCAAACATCTTTGAACATTAACACCATCATCCAATGCATATGAGTTTCACTAGAAATCATCTAAATCATCATGAAATATTTTCAAATCATTACACTTTATCGTGATCATCTTGAAGCATTTTTGTCCATTTTTCACTAATTGCCACAAGTTGCTCTTCTTGATCAAATCTATAATTAAAACATACAAACAACAATATCCAAGTCCAAAAATATAAACTAAACTAAAAACATGAAATAAAGAACTCAAATACGACAAAACAATAGGTATAATATAAATAAAATATGTATGTTTACACACACATCGTTATGACTTCATGCATATGATCTGTGCAACACAATAGCAACGTATTCTTCTAGCTCTTTAGTAGAGGTTGACACAGTTGATTGTTTCTTACTTAACCATGATACCAATCTCGAGCCAAGAAATTATCTTAAGCCACTTGTACTTGCCCTATCTATTTTGCAACATCCAAAGTCAGCATCTGAGAAACCAATTAGTCATAATCCAGATTTCGCAGGATACCACAATCCTAAGTTTGGAGCTCCTTTGAGATATCTCAGGATTCTCATGACTGTAATAAGGTGTGATTTCTTAGGACTGGATTGATACCTGGCACATAAACACACACAGTATGGGACGTTAGGTCTACTGACAGTAAGGTATAGTAATGATCCAATGATGCCTCTGTACAACTTCTAATCAGCTGATTTTTAAGACTAATCCTTGTCTATTCTAATTGTTGATCTCATTGGGGTCTTCTTGTTGAGTCATTCTATAAGGTTCGAGTGTCAACCTGGAGGGGGGGGGGGGGGGGGGAATAGGTTGTTTCAAAAGTTTATTCAAACTTTTGATGCCGAATATTAGTTCTTTGTAGACCATTGTTGCAAATGACAGTTGGTAATCTGTAGCAGAGATTTATAACTCTTTGAGTTTATCTCTGTTTCGCTGTGATGATTTGTTAGTAACAATTCTAAATATCAATGCAGTAAAGGCAATAAATAAACACAATATTTATACTGAATCAGACACTCGATATCAAATGATAATCGAGAGCTTAGTCCAGTCTTTCTTTGGTGATCAGTGTAGTCAAGCCAAGAGGCGAGTATCACTATCTTCTTGTTTGAGTTTACAAGAAACTTCCTTTCACAAGTTGTCTAACTTGTACAAAAGATAAAGGACATAAATACTTTGCACAGATCCAAGCTTTGGACTCTGCTCCAAGATTTGTTCTTCTCCAGAGTAGTGACACCCTCAACTGTATCTTCATGATTTAGCTTTCTTGAGTAATATTTGAATTTCTAATTGCTTTGCACTCTTTGCCTTTCAATCCTTATTCAACACCACTACTCAATAAGCCTCAACGGTTCGCTTTTAAAGGCTCAAGGAACGAACCTATAGCTGACAACGCACTGATCCTGGAATGACACTTTGGCACTAGTGTTCCCCACCATCTTGTTCCTGATGCTGGCAGTCCACTATCCCCAGAATTTGTGTCGTTACTACTTTAACTTAAATGCTCGCTTGACTGCCTTAAATGCAGTAATCGAGTCTGCTGTAACTTCCGGTCTGCATCCAGTCTCTGTTATAACCCTAGTCTGTATCTCATACTACAACCTTAGTCTGCACCCTGTCTCTGTTGCAACCTTTGTCTGCACTCAGATCTGACTCAGTTCATGCCTTGGCATGCTGGTCCTCGTCTGCAAGCTCAGTCCTTCATCTTGAAGCCTTTGAGTTCTTTTGTTGCTTATCAATAGCTGTTTATCCAAAGTCCTCTATAGTAGTCTGCATCTAGTGGCTTGCACGATCCTTGTACATCTACAACCGTCTGCTCACTGACATCTGACCTAGACTGAAGCTACCTACTTGACTTCTAGCCTAAACACACTAACTACATTATAACTAATACATCTAAGTTTTGTTACATCAATTTCTATAAAAATGGAGGGATTGCACATTCCTATCACATCTGCTCTCCAGCATCTGACTTATACTGTAGCTACCTATCTAATTTTCAGCCTAAGCATACTAACAACATCATGGGTAATACTCCTAATTTTTTTTCATCAATTTCTATACAAGTGGAGGGATTGCACATTCCTATCAAGACACATATGAGTGGGTACCATGTACAAGTTTTTCATTGTTCTATTGTAGAAACAACAGGATGGAATATGGTATCTAGACAGTGGATATTCTGAACATATGATAGAAAACAAAAGAATCCTTAAGGATTATAGAAAGGAACAAGAACCTCTAGTCATCTTTAGAACCCTTGGTATAGGTAAAACGAAAGGATAGGGAACCCTTAATATAGGTTCCTTAATCTTTAGAGATATAGCTTATGTCAAAGGCTTAGAATATAACTTGCTTTCCATTAGCCAGCTATGTGATAAAAAATATGATGTCTCATTTACTCATGATTCATGCCAAATACGAGACAAAGTCACACAAGAAGTCAAACAGATAGGAATCAGAAAGGGAAACACTTATGGAGTAGACTTCGACTCATCATAGTCAGATCAAATAACATGTTTTTATACAAATGGTGCCGAAGACACCAACTGGCTATGGCACAAGAGATAAGCTCACTTAAATTTCAAAACTATAGCCAGACTATCCTCAGAAAATCTAGTAAGAGGTCTACCTCAAATAAAATTTAGAAAAGGTAAACTGTGCAGACCATGTCAAAAAGGAAAGCAGACCAAACCTCTAAATTAATTAGAATCTTGTAGAATTATGGAGCATTTTGGTCAAATAGAGATAGAGAGCTTAAATATAAATAAGTATTAGATGATGATTCAAGATACACATGGGTAATATTTTTGCACAAAAAGAGTGAAACTTGCAATCTACTAACTAGATTACTATGGAAAATTCAAAATGAAGAAGGCATTGAAGTAATTACAATCATAAGTGATCACGGTACTGAATTTGGCCAAACAGGAGTAAATGCCTACTGTAATAATGATCATGGGCTAGAACATAATTTCTCAATACCTAGAACACCTCAAAAAAATGGTGTAGCAGAAAGGAAAAACAGGACACTTATAGAAGAAACTAGGACAATGCTTCCTATGCAAACCTACCAAAAAACTCCTGGGCAGAAGTAGTAAACACTCCATGATATATTCAAAATAGATGCATTATACATACACTGCATAAAAAGACTCCATATGAATTATGGAAAGAAAAGACACTAAGTGTCAAATACTTTCATGTCTTTGGATGCAAATGCTATATACATAACAATCATAAAAATCATCTAGGGAAATTTGATTCCACGACAGACAAGGGAATTTTCTTAGGATACTTCACAACTAATAAAGCCTTTAAGGCAAACAATGTCAGAACACATACAATTAAGGAATCAGTTCATGTGTCCTTTGATGAATTTGAAGTATCCATGCGTGATGCTAATGTCTTTGATGAGGAATAGGTGTCTATAGATGATGAACAGGATACATACGAAAATCTTGAAACTGTAAAAAGAGAAGAATCGTCTACACATAATAAAGGAAACAATGCAGCAGAGCCACAACAATATATCATGCAACAACAACTACAACACACAACTGATGAACAAGACAATAGAAGATGGATCAAGGCACACACACTTGATGATATCATTGTTGTGCAAACTAGAAGAGCAATAACCAGAGAATGCTTGTCTGCATGTTTCATTTCAGAAATGGAATCAAAGACAACAAATGAATTCCTAAGTGATCCAAATTGGGTTGATGTCATGCAAGACGAATTGAATGAGTTTCAAAGAAAAAAGTATGGTATCTGACACAAAGACCTTACTGCAATGTATAGAGGAATAATAGGCTCACTGCTATACCTTACTGCAACCAGACCAGACATCCAATACATAGTCTGCGTATGTGTTAGGTATCAATCAGATCCCAAACATATCTTAAAGAAACTCCAAATCTTGGTGTATGGTATCCTAGGGAATCAGATTTTACACTAACAAATCATTCAAATGCAAACTTTGCAGGTTGTAGACTTGATTGAAAATGCACAAGTGGATCGTGCCAATTCATGGTTCAGCAAGAAGAAGACCACTGTGTCAACCTCTACTACAGAAATAGAATACATAGCTGTAGAAAGTTGTGCTACACAAGTGCTACGGATGAGGTCGCAACTTGCAGATTATGGTATGATATTTACTAAAACTTCAATATTTTGTGACAACATATCTGTAATAGTAATTTTAGAAAATCTAATCTTTCATGCAAGAACCAAACACATTGATGTCAGATATCACTTTATCAACGATCATGTGTAAAAAGGTCACATTAAATTGGAATATATTCCAACAGAAAAATAAATTATAGATATTTTTACAAACCCTCTTGATGAGAGCAAATTATTCAATTTCGAGATGAATTGGGTATAATTGATTTGAATCAATAAAATGGCCAAAATGCTCTACTGTTCTACTCCATATGTAGATTATAGACTAGCATTATTTTTTCTTTACTACTTTACTGCATACGTGGGATGCGGATTAGCATTATTCTTGCTCTATTCCATTTTTATTTTGGAAAGAAAATTAACATTTTAAAACTGATTACCTAGAATCAGGCAGCGGTCAAATCAATGACTAAATCTGTGTAACGACTAGTAAAAATTGGAAATGGTAATATTTTTTCAAAGAGTATAAATTCTGAAAATTTTCAATCAGAAAGACACTTTTACTCTTTCATTTTCTCCTCTTGCTATTACGCGCCATTGCAAGCTCAATTGCAAAACCCTAAGCTCATAAACTCTTTCAAGTTGCTTTAACAATTCAGAAAATCTCTCAATCTCAACATCCGATCAAACATTCCCCAAAACGACAAATCACAAGAGAAACAAAGCCCCTACGAAGAAGGTTGAGTTGCAGACGGAAGTGGTTCTCGATTTCGAGACACTAAGAAACAAATCAGATGATGTAAAAGATATAGGGCTTAAATATTTTTATGAGAAAACCAGCAGGATTTACGATGACGACTACCAATTTATCATATACGCCTCCAGAAGAAAAATTAGGATCAACATAGGTCCAAATGACTTCGAACAATAATTAAAGGTCTCAAATGAAGGACCTAGAAGCATCCCACTGTCTGTAGCAGCTGATGGAAGACATGCTATACTCAGTGAAGATAGACAGAAAGAAGGCATTCGAACTATGAAGAAATACTTGAAGACGTTGTGAAAAAGGTGACCTTATCGAGAAAAATTCTCGAAAGATAAGATCGCATCTAACCAATAGGAGATTATATGTGTGATTTTTACCAAGCACAAGTTCAACTGGGCAAAACTGCTCATGTATCAACTAGCAAAGGCTGTGGAAGCAAAATACTCTCTATTTCAAAGGGGCCTCAGCATTATCTAAAAGAAAAACTGAAGTGGTCTGACAAAATAGGAAGGCAATGGACATTGGCCAAGCAGATTGACGTAAGAAACATAGGCAAGCAGCCTATAGGATTCTCAAAGAAATCAGCAGTAGTTCAGACTGTTGCAAAGGCTACACACCAGCCTTTGACGAAAGATGAAAAAGCCAAAAAGAAGGTAATCAGGAAGGCACAGCAAATTAGAATGAAGCAAACGAAATAAACTAGAAAAAGACTTGTTCTGTAGACCTCAGATGAGGAGATGATACCATATCACCATACTGTAGAGCCGAGTGAGATAGAAGTAGAAGCATAGTCTACATCAACTGAAGAGCAGACTAGGAAAATAACTGCTGCAATAATTGAAGGCTCATCCTCAAGAACATTACCACCAAAGGAACCAGAGCTTACTAAACTTCATGATGCTAATATAGCTTTGAAGTAACTGAAGGCTGGTGCCAATTAAAACCTTGAGAATCTCATATTGGAAGCTCAAAGAAGCTATCAAGAGATCAGAGAAGGACCACAAGCATAGCTCCGACAAGAGCTCAGTGCACAGGGATATACAAGAAAGGAGATAGAGGCCATTGAAGCCAAACTCAGAATGATGCAGACTCGGAAATCTTAAGACACCTCTACTTCAAACGCAGTGGCAATAAGGTCTGCTACAAATGAAGAAATAACAACAACAATCATTCCAATTTCCAGTTTTGGAATGAATCTGTCTGTGATTAAAGCATATCGTCCCTCAACTGCATCAGAGGCATGGGCTACGACAACTACCATCGTCACACAATCTCCACAGAAAGAAAAGATTAAAAAAAGCTCTGTAGACGGTTTAGACTATACAAGAAAAGGTCCAAGAACATAGAGCTAAGACAGACGAGATGCTTAGCAAGGCTCAAAAAGAAGAAATAATCGAGAAGTTCATCAAACAACATTAACTCCCAATCAAGAGGACAACAAAGGCTGTAAGGCCAAAGCTCATTCTGCCACGACCAAATACAAGATAAAAGATAAATCCAGATGGCTCCAAGACAGAAATTGGAGTAGTTGATGGCATGACAGAGGATGAAATCCATCAACTTGTCCAGATTCAGAAAATGGAATCTAACAAGAAGAAAAGACCCATTGAACCTTACATCCAACTCACTAGGGTTCTGGAAGTCAAGGACTCAACACTCAAGACAAGGAGAAATAGACAAGCACAACTACAACACATTGAATTTATGCACACTCCTGAAGTAGAAGTTGAGTTGAAAAGATTGGTAGACAAGCATGTCAGGGCAACAACATTATAGAGTTCTATGATTATCTCTCCAGGCCAATCATTGGGAAAACATAACCATCAGAAGACGATGATGGTGATGATGATTTTCTACGTCTAGAAGCCCATGATGATGATTATGACATCATTGATCAAGTAGCCGAAGAAGGAATCCATGAGAAGTCAACAACAGAACCATCTGCTACAGAAGAACCAACAACAAAGTCACCTGCAACCGAGTCCCCAGTAGTAGAGTCACCTATAAGGGAATCCTCAATAGTAGAGGTCTCTTCCCTAGAAGAACCAACAATACAGGAGAAATCAGAAGCAGATGAGGAACAACAAACTAAGGATATAGTAGAGATTACAATAGAACAAGTCCTTGCAGGCTACCTGCAAACTACAAATAAAGCAAAATTCACACAAGTTACAACACTTGACCTCACTCCTACTTAGATAGATGAAATCGTCATAGTGGAAGATGAATATGTGGAAACGAACCAACTACAAATAGAAGAGCAGATTGCAGGAGACAATAATCTTGAAGAAATCAATTAGCACCTGATGTGTGATACTCCATCTGGATAGCAAGGATAAAACCCACTAAAGATCGAGTTTTCACCACCTTCTTTATTTGGAATGGTGCAAACTAGGGCAGATTTACCATCTGTAGGTTATCTTCAAGGCCTAGTTTACAGTGGTACATTTGATATTCAGATGACACCCTAAAATGCAACAAGAAGTCTGGGGCAAGCCCTTAGAGACGTCACAATGAGAAAACTCATTGAAAGGCCATCCTCTACTGCATGAATAACAGGAGAGACTGAACCATCTACACAACAAGAATCATCTCCATCAAAAACTATGGTTGAATATAGACTTAGATAACTGGATCAGGAAGTCTACAACATGCATCA
This sequence comes from Drosera capensis, assembly GCA_001925005.1. Classification (NCBI taxonomy): domain Eukaryota; kingdom Viridiplantae; phylum Streptophyta; class Magnoliopsida; order Caryophyllales; family Droseraceae; genus Drosera; species Drosera capensis. The sequence goes on from LIEC01011989.1 coordinate 88,665, forward strand.
ATAGACAAGGGATACATTCAAGGAACTCCTCAGCAGCCTACAACCAGTTGCAAAGGAATTGGAAGCCTAGAAAATAACCAGGACACAATACTTTGAAGATTTCCAGGCAACTCTCTCCAACATGGCAGAAGGGCTTGTAGATCAAATCCAAAGGGCTAATGCACTAAATATTCAACAATATAGACTCAGTGCATCTAACCTAAATAAACTAAGGGGACAACATTTTGCTGATGTATGCAAGGATCCACTCAATAACGGTTTTTAGAGAACATCTCAAAAACTCACCGTGTTTATGTCTATTAATTTTTCATCTATACATTTTGAATCCGACTGTTACACTTATCCATTTTAAGTTGCAAGTCAATTTATCCAATCATGTTATAACATTTTCCAATGTAATTGAATTTTTTGTTTCTTTCTAGTAATTGTAAACCTATAACCAATAAAATGTGTTTTTTTTTTTTTGATACACACATTTTGATACGCACATTTACTAAATCTCTCCCCCACACTTAAATCTTACATTGTCTCCAATGTAGCACTTAAATCATAAAAAGAAGAATTAATAAATAATAATAAGAAAGAGGAAGGTAAAGAAATGCAAATCTGATAAGTGTCTTGGGTTGCCTCCCAAGTAGCGCTTTAGTTCTAGTCTACAGCTAGACTCCGTCATGCTCAGGACTCGGGCTCGTGCAATGGAACGAAGTCTTTTGTAGTGCTCTATTCTCCTCCTATGTAAATTTTGAGTCGTTGTCCGTTGACTTTAAAAGTTCTAGTATGTGCACCCCAGATTTCAACAGCACCATAGGGAAATACCTTTACCACCTGAAAAAAGGTCCTGACCACCTAGATCTCAACTTACCTGGAAACAATCTTAACCTGGAGTTATATAATAGCACGAAATATCCCACATTAAATTCTTGTGTTGTAAGGTGCTTATCGTGCCATATCTTGGTTCGTTCCTTGTAAACTTTGCCATTTTCATAAGCTTGACTGCGAAACTCATCCAATGCATTCAATTGTAGTAACCTGTTTTTTCCAACATCTTACATTTCAAAAATAAGAAACTTAGTAACCCAATAAGCATGATGTTCTAATTCAACAGGTAAATGACATGCTTTTCCAAAAACTAACCTATATGGAGACATGCCAATAGGTGTTTTAAAAGCAGTTCTATATGCCCATAATGCATCATCAAGTTTCAAAGCCCAATCTTTTCTAGAGGTACCAACCATTTTCTCTAATATTCTCTTTATTTCTCGGTTGGAAACCTCAACTTGGCCATTTGTTTGCGGATGATATGGAGTGGAAATTTTGTGTGTAACACCATATTTACGTAAAATATTTGTACAAAGCTTGTTACAAAAATGGGTACCACCATCACTAATGATAGCTCGAGGAGTACCGAATCTGTTAAAAATATGTCTTTTCAAAAATTGAATAACAACTAGAGAATCATTAGTCCTGCATGCTTCAACTTCCACCCATTTAGAAACATAATCGACAGCCACAAGAATATATAGGTTGGAACAAGAACTCGGAAATGGACCCATAAAATCAATACCCCAAACATCAAATAATTCACATTCAATAATATTGTTTAAGGGCATTTCATGTTTTCTTGATATGTTTCGAGTTCTCTGACATCGATCACAGCCATGAACATATGCATATGCATATGCATCCTTAAACAAAGTTGGCCAATAAAATCCAGAGTCAAGTACCTTAGAAGCTGTTTTAATTGGTCCAAAGTGACCACCTACCTCTCTGTCATGACAATGATGTAGAATTGATGTCATTTCCTTCTCTTGTACACATCTTCTTATCAATTGATCTGCGCAAACTTTGAATTAATAAGGTTCTTCCCAAAGATAATGTTTGACGGCATTCAAAAATTTTTTCCTTTGATAAAAAGAAAGAGTTTCAAGAAGAATACCTGTAACGATGAAATTAGGAAACTTTTATCGTTACAGGGGTGCATGATGAGAAACAGTAAAGAGGTGTTCATCGAGAAATTCCTCATTAATTTCTCTTACCTCAGTAGATTGAGATTGCTCAATTCTAGATAAGTGATCCGCAACTACATTTTCTACCCCTTTTTTATCCCGAATTTCGAGATCAAATTCTTGCAATGAAAGGACCCATCGGATTAATCTTGGTTTGACATCCTTTTTAGCCAAAAGATATTTAAGAGCTGAATGGTCGGTATAGAAAATTACTTTGGTCTTGCAAAGGTATGAATGAAATTTATCAAATGCAAATACGACAGCTAGAAGGTTTTTTTTTTTTCAGTGGTTATATAATTTTGTTGTGCCTCATTCAAAGTTCTACTAGCATAGTAAATGGTGTGAAAAATCTTATCTTTCCTTTGCCCAAGGACTGCACCAATGGCTAGATCACTAGGATCACACATTAACTCAAATGGTAGACTCCAATCAGGTGCCACCATTATAGATCCAAAAATCAGCTTTTCCTTCAATGTTTCAAAAGCCTGCAAACATTCAGCATTAAAATCAAATGCAGTATCTTTGCTGAAAAGATTACAAAGAGGTTTTGAGATTTTTGAAAAGTCCTTAATGAATCATCTATAAAACTCAGCATGTCCAAGGAAACTCCCAACTCCTTTTACAGAGGTAGGTGGAGCCATTTTTTCAATCACAGCCACCTTTGCGCCGTCCACTTCAATCCCTTTATGAGAGATTTTGTGGCCGAGCACAATACCTTGCTGTACCATAAAGTGACATTTTTCCAAGTTTAGCACAAGGTGTGTTTCTTCGCATCTTTGTAATACTAGGTCAAGATGATGTAGGCATGAATCAAAAGATGAACCAAAAACAGAGAAATCATCCATGAATATTTCAAGAAATTGTTCAACCATATCATAAAAAATTGCTGTCATGCATCTTTGAAATGTTGCTGGTGCATTACATAATCCAAATAGCATTCTTCTAAAAGCAAAAGTTCCATATGGACAAGTAAAAGTTGTCTTTTCTTGGTCCCCGGGAGCTATGGTAATTTGATTATATCCAGAATAACCATCAAGGAAACAATAAAACTCATGCCGAGCAAGTCTATCAAGGATTTGATCTATGAATGGCAATGGAAAATGATCTTTTCGTGTAGCATCATTCAATTTTCTGTAATCTATGCAGACTCTCCAACCAGTAACTGTTCTAGTGGGGATCAATTCATTTTTCTCATTTTTCACAACAGTCATACCTCCCTTTTTAGGAACAACTTGCATTGGACTAACCCAAGTGCTATAGAAAATAGGATAGACAACACCTGCATCAAGGAGTTTGATCACCTCTTTTTTGACAACCTCTTGCATGATTGGATTTAGCCTTCTCTGTGGCTAGACAAGTGGTCGATAGCGTTCTTCAATCAGAATTTTGTGCATGCACATTGATGGTGCAATTTCCTTTATTATACGCCCTCAAAATTCGTAGTAATTTTTCCTCCATTAAATCTGTCAAGTCAGAAGAAATAATTACTAGCAATAATTTACAATCATCCAAATAAACATATTTTAAATGAGAAGGTAAATGTTTGAGTTCAAGAGTTGGAGGTTCTTTAATGGATGGTTTGGGAGGAGAAATTGTTGATCTCTCCAAAGTTTCAAATTTTGGTTTGAAACTCCTCTGAAATGATGGATGCATCTCCAAGCTTCAAACTGCCTCCTTGATTCCTTCATTGTCAACATCATGTTTATTGGAGTGAACTAGGCAAGCTTCCAGCGGGTCTTTGATTAGATGTTCCTGAAAAAACTTTAAAGCTAAAGAGTCACAATCATCAATTCTAAAACATGTAGAAACATCACTAGAATCCTTCATGGCCTTAAAAACATTGAATGCGACTTGCTCCTCTCCAACTCTAAGTATCAGTTTACCATCTTGAACATCAATTAAGGCCTTTCCAGTAGCAAGAAATGGTTGTCCTAAGATTAACGGCATATTGACATTGATAGGAATGTGCAATCCCTCCATTTGTATAGAAATTGATGTAACAAAACTTAGATGTATTAGTTATAATGTAGTTAGTGTGTTTATGCTAGAAGTCAAGTAGATAGTTGTAGTCTAGGTTAGATGCCAGTAAGCAGACAGATGCAGATGTAAAAGGATGGTGCAAGCCACCAGATGCAGATTACTACAGGGGACTTTGGATAAATAACTAGTGCATTCATAAGCAACAAAGGAACTCAAAGGCTTCAGGATGAAGGACTGAGCTTGCAGAAGAGGAACAACATTGCAAGGCATAAACTGAGTCAGATCTGAGTGCAGACAAGGGTTACAACAGAGACAAGGTGTAGACTAGGGTTGCAGTATGTGATGCATACTAGGGTTGTGATAGAGACTATGTGAAGACCAGAAGTTGCAACAGACTGGACTGCAGCAGAGGTGATTTCCAAGGTTGGGTCAGAGGTATGATGTCAGTCAAGCGAGGATTTAAGTTAAAGTAGCAAAGGCACGGATTCTGTGGTAGTGGACTGCCAGCATCAGGAACGAGATGGTGGAGGACATGAGTGGATTGCCAGGAACAGTGTATTGTCTACAAGGTTCGTTCCTTGAGCCTATAAAAGGAAACCAGTGAACGCTTACTTGAGAGCTGTTGAACGTGGATTGAAAAGCAAAGAGTACAAATCAATCTAGCAACTCAAAGATTACTCAAGAAAGTCAAGTCGTGAAGATACAATCGAAAGTGTCACTAGTCTGCAGAAGAACAAAATCTTGCAGCAGAGTCCAGAGTTCGGATATGTGCAAAGCTTCTAGGTTCTTTGTCTTTCATACAAGTTAGATAACTTGTAAAAGGAAAGTCTCTTGTAAACAAAAACAAGAAGATAGTGAAACTCACCTCTTGGGTTGACTACACTAGTCATCAAGGGAAGACTGGACTAAGCTCTCGATCATCATTTGATATCGAGTGTCTGAACCAGTATAAATATTGTGTCCACTTACTGCTTTCATTATACTGATACTGAGAATTGTTTTTAACAAATTATCACAGCCGAAATCGAGATAAAGACTCAAGGAGTTGCAAATCTCGAGTGCAGTCTAGATAGTATCACCTGCAGACTAACTAATTAGTCTTCACACAATACTATTATTCCGAAGAAAAAGACCATTAAAGGCTTGAACAACCTATTCACCCCCCTATAGGTTGAAACTCAAACCCTACAATTGGTATGAGAGCCTGAATTTCCAGACTTAACGGTTATTGGAAAGAAAATGTCACATATTATATTTGCAAAGAAGTTAGTAGCACTTTGCTTCTGTGAAGATTATCATCAACAATGGCGCCACCAAAGTTTCCTAAATGTCCTAACAGTGGAGAACCCCCAACTTGCTATTTCGACAAGTTCAACCACTGGAAGCTGAGAATGCTTGCACATCTCAACTCCATTGATGAGAGGTTGTAAGATATTGTCCTGGATGGACCAAATGTTCCATTGATGCTAGATCTAAAGGACTCATCAAGAGAAGTACAACGACAAAAATCCCTCCGGACCAGAGAAGACTGGGATCTAGAGATGGTTGGGAGAAAAGCTCTAAATCAAATTTTCAAATCCCTAGATGACAACATGTTTGAAATTGTAGTTCATACCAAGACAGCAAATGAAGCATGCGAAGCTTTAATAATAAGAAATGAAGCAACTAATGAGATCAGAGAGAACAAGATGGACGTATTGATACAATAATATGAGCTGGTCTCAATGAGATCTGATGAAGATCTGACAACCTTCTTTGAAAGATTCAACATTCTCATCAACAATCTCAAAACCTTGGGAAAGACTTTCGAAAATAAGGAAGTCAATCTTAAGTTTGTAAGATCTCTTGGTGAGATCTGGAACACAAAGACAACTGCAATAAGAGAATTCAGAGATCTAACAAAGATGTCCCTGGCTACTCTTTATGGTGTTCTACATACTTATAATCTTGAAGTTGAGCAGAAGAAGCAGATTGATAATGCAAGAAAGAAAACCTTAGCTTTCAAAGCATAAGAGAGAGTTTTGAAATCCATGGCAGAAGAGGACAACAGTGACACCTCGTCTGCAAGTGAAGAAGATCTATCAGAGGAACTGGCATTGATGGGGAAGAAGTTCAAGAAGCTTTTCAAAAAGAGAACCTTCAAAAAAAACTTTCCCTCAAAAATCAAAGATGCAAACATGGAAATCTGCTACAACTGTGGCAAACCAGGACACTTTGCTGCTAAGTGCAGACGACCAACTCAAGACTCGTCTGCACCAAGGTTTAAAAAGGACCATAACAAAGTCATCCCTGGGAAGTAGGAAAGAGGCAAGGCATATGCAGTAAAGACATGGAGCGATACAGACTCTGATGATGAAAATATTATGTCAAATGCTCAGCTATGCCTCATGGAAAAAGAAGAAGAACAAAAACAGGTATTTGATCTTTCTGGCTCAGAAGCTACTACATAGGAATTGAAGGAAACACTTCAAGAAACTTTTAAAAACCATGGTAGGCATCAGATTAATACTTGCTCCTAAATCACATAGTACCTTACCGAATTGAATAGGATCACTGGTGCAAGAAATAGAAAAACTCCCTGGATCTTTCAGCTTTGATGGTAATTTGTTATTGACAATGGCAGAGCATTCTTCAATGAGGTTCACCATTTCATGCCCATCCAATTTTCTCTTGTTGCTCAATAATTCCTTCAAAAATTTTGTATAACTTGGCATCTGTTGTAAAGCATCTGCAAAAGGTATGTTAATATGTAATTTCTTGAACACATCTAAAAATTTTTCAAATTGTTTATCCAATTTTGATTTTTTTAATGTCAAAGGAAAAGGAGGTGGAATTACAAAAGGTGGAGATTTCTTTTCTTTATGGTTGTAGTTGTCTGAATTAAGCACTTTAGTTGTGATCTCTTCTTTTTCTGCTTCGTCTGATTCATACTCCTGTTCACCAATTTCTTTACCATTTTTTAATGTAATAGCTTTGACATGCTCCTTACTATTTTTTTCAATATCATTAGGCAATGTGTCATGCATTCGCCCAGAGACCATGTTTGCTAATTGTCCCATCTGAACTTCTAGATTTCTTACCGATGCTTCCACATTGTTAAAGTGAGATTCAGATGTATTAATCAATTTGGTCATTAAGTCCTCATGGTTGGACTTTTTCTCTTGAGGTGCAAATGATAGAGGCTGCTGCCTAGCTGCTTGGTTACTCCAGGAGAAATTTGGATGATCCCTCCATCCAGGATTGTAGGTGTTGGAGTAAGGATTCCGCTTTTGATAGTTGCCAACATAATTTGCCTCTTTTGATGAGGAACAAGCAAATTTGTTGCCAACTTGGCACGATGAACTCGTATGCCCCATTATTCCACATAAATCACAGCGTGACATCTTCACCTGCATCAATTGAGCCCCCATGTTATCGATCTTTTTATTTAAAGTTTCAAGATGTGCAGTTATACTTGCTAGGGGATCTGTTTCATTAATTCCAACTACTTTCTTTGGTTGGTATCGCTCAATGTTCCATTAAAAGCTATTTCTGACAATTTCATCAATTAACTCATACCTTTCTTCTGGTGTCTTTCTCATTAGCGCACCACCAGGAGCATTATCTATGGTGGCATAACTAGGAGGCACTAATCCATTATAAAATGTTTGGATTTGCATCTAAAGTGGAAGTCCATGGTGCGGGCATTGTCTTAATAATTCTCTAAATCTTTCCCAAGCTTCATATAATGATTCCCAATCAGATTGTATAAAGCTTGTGATTTCGTGATGCATATTTGCAGTTTTGCTAGGGGGATAAAATTTGGTCAAAACTTTTTGTGCTATGTTTTCCCAAGTTGTGATAGAATTTGGTGGAAGCGATTGCAACCATGATTTTGCCCGATCTCTTAGTGAAAATGGAAAGAGTCTTAATCTAATTGCATCATCAGAAACACCATTATATTTAAAGGTATCGCATAACTCCAAAAAGCTAGCGATATGGGCATTGGGGTTTTCTAATGGGGAACCTTCGAATGAGTAATATTGTTGAATCATTTGTATAACTTGAGGCTTAATCTCAAAGTTGTTAGCTTGAATTGTTGGCCTCATTATAGTAGATCTAACACCACCCACTTGTGGCGTACAAAATCACCCATTGATCTCCTCATAGTATGGTATTCTTCCATTTTCGGTGTATGTAAAATTTCTTCAATTTCATTTTCAAGGCTATCAAATTTTTGAACCTTTGGTCGTCCCCTAGGAATACAAATTTTTTTTTATTTTTTTTTATAGAAAATGCAACAAGAATAAATTCTAGATTAAAATAAGAAATAAGAATTTCAATATTGTTTATAACACAATCCCCTGCAACGGTGCCGAAAACTTGACCGGTGTATTTTTCAACTCGTAAACAGCAAATGCACTGATCGCGTAATAATTGGTAAATAAATACCGGATTGTCGAACCCACAGAAATTGTGTAAACAATTACTGAAATTATGTTATTCTTACGTTATCTAGACAATGAAATGAGTGGTGATTATCTAATTAATTCAGATTAGATATAATGAGTGAAAAGTGGCTAAGGCTTAGGTTTGCAAATTTATTTCAATGTAATATTATTATAGCTATGACTTATATTCTTATGTAACAACAGAATTTCCTGGAACCATTAATATTCTCTCTCGAACAATATTATAGCTATTATTGTTTAACAACCCATATTATTTCTAATATGAATTTACAAAAACGCTGATGCATTAAATTTTATGAAATCCTTTAAGTTTTTGACATAGGAATGTGACATCTATGTTATAACTACTGCATGTATCAAGTTATATATTTCTATATCAACTTAATCCATGGTGTTTATTATTTGAGCATTCATACAATATCTCCTCTCGGTCTCAATTGTACGACACATATCACTCAAAAGGTGATCAATCTTATGAAGACATTAAGAGCATAACAACCACTTTATCATGAGCCATATTAATCATAACTTAATAATAATATATATTTATGAATTTAACAAAATCTTTACCTTAGCCTATTGGAATTTAGTTAATGATTTTAATGTTTGGAAAACAAAACATATCATTCAATGAACCAAATTACATGAAATAATAAGGATAAAGTGCACCAATTCAAACGAGACTTTGAATTGGGCCGAGTGTAGCTGTTGGGCCAAATGAAATGGCTAATGGACCTGGGCCTATTGTTGGGCTTAAAGCCCAACCAAAACCCTAAGTCTTCTCCTTCCTTCTTCCAAACTGCCGCAACCTTCTTTTCCCAAACTGCCGCAGCCAAATCCTTTCTCTCCAGCCACAAAGCCGCGCCTCTTTCTCTTCACTTCCTCCTTCCTTCTTCCGCCACAGCCAAGAAATCACCCGAGCACAGCCGTCGCGTCGCTCTACCGGAGTACTCGCCTCGCCTAGCCGACTCCCTTCTTGCTTCGTCAAAGCCGCCGTCCGTGCTCGCCTTGCCTCGCTGCGTCAGAGCAATGCCGCGCTTGCAGCAAGGAGCCGTCGACCGTCTTCCTCAAGTAAGTGTTTTATGTTTTGGATATGAGACGACGGGTTTATTTTGGTGTTTTTTTCAGAGCACCCTCTTATGAATCGTGTATCTCATGCTCTCTGTATATGTCTCCTTTTATAGATGGAATTCAGCGCATAATATCTCATGAATGATATCATCGATTCTGAAAATTCAGAACACGCTTGTGGAAATCTTCTGGCCGCTGAATTGGATTAGTTGTTTTGACACCCTTTGCTTGCGAATCTGTGGCTGAATGCATCCCTTATTTTGTTGAGTCCATTGGTTTGCTGCTTATGGTGGGTGGTTGGCAGCTGGTGTTGGTTTCTGAATGGCGGTTGTCATGGTTTGTTGCGGTGGCTACGTGAAGTTTCTGGAATGGCTACTGAATTACTGAGTTTGTGTATTGGGCTTGTTTGATTTGTGTAGTGAGCTTGTTGGATTGGGCTTGATGGTTGTGTATTTGAATGAAAGCTTTGTTGGACTTTGGTTTATGTTTTTGTGCTGGACTTTTGTATTGTGGATGAACTATGGCAAGATAAACATCTCCTTGTTGTCTTTCTGCAGAATAACCAAATTGAAATGTAGAAATAACTATATTTCAAGATGTTTTTCATCTAGTTATCAAAACAAATGCTAAGTACAAGAAGGTTAAATTCATATAAAAATGACCCTGATTAGAGAAGCTTGAAGTTTCTATTCAAGTTGTAAGTTTTCTTAGTGAGTTCGAGAATGATTTCTTTCATCTCTTCTTTAGAGATGGTATTATTTTAATGATTATATACCTCATAATGTTTTCCAGCCATGAGGCACATTAGTGATTTTTGAGCTCTGTAGGCGATTTTGATGCAGCATCATCATCGTCTCACTCAATGCCACTCCATGTTTTTGTGGCCAGAGCCTTTGGTTTCTTCTTTGTAATAGAGTTGTTTGCAGTTTTCTGCACTGAGCAGCGAAGTGCACTATCTTACCGTAGTTATTGTAGGCCAGCTTAGAGTCCCTTGGTGCAGGGATGTCGTTGTTTGGCCTTTCCATCTTTTTAAAATATTTTTTTAATCTTTTGCTCAGGATGGCCAACTCCTCTCTTTAGGCTTTTGACTATTAGTCAGAAGTTCTACTACAACAACCCTTTTCTTTGAGGGAGATATGTTGCTTATTTTAATCTATCACATGGGTTTTTCTCTGCTTAATATCCAAGCTGTAAGTCAATAGGACACCATAAAATGTTAGAAATGATGGTTTAGTCCATTTTCTTAGACTCCTCCCTTATGGTAGTAACCTTGGTGGGATAACCCATGCGGGGCTGAGACATCTTAGAAACTTCAAGTTAACTTTTTGAGGAGAAATATTCTCGCCAAGAATCCTTAGAGTATTGACAACAATGTTAAATCTGTCACAGAACTCTATCAATGTCTCCTTGTCATTCATATTTATGAGTTCATATTGTTGAATGTGAAGATTCAGCTTGTTCTCACGGACTTCATTTTTGCCATCATTTTTCAGAATCCATGCATCCCATGCCTCCTTTGCTGATTTACAATGTATGACCAGTTCAAGTATGTCATTACTTAGGGATTTTACCATAATTCCTAAGACTCGTCTGTCAAGTGGAAAGAGTTTCTTCTCCTCCTCAGAGAAATATTTTTCCTCTGAGGGAACAAGTTTCCATATATCATTTAGATCCATTGAAGGACCCATAGGGATGAATCTTCGTTCAAGGATAGTTTTCCTCATTCGTTCATCAACTTGATCAAAATGAAACGTGCCTTCCAATGATTTTACAAACAGAGGGGGAAGAGAAACATATGGAATAAAGACTTTGCTAGCACCGGACATTCTTGAAACACAGATTAATAAATTCTTTGCAAGATAAAACAAAGTAAAGTTCATTTCCAAACGCTATTAGGCCTAAAAACGTTGGATCTGATACCAATTGAAAATCTCAATATAGGTTGTTGTGATACTTGGAGGGGGAATAGTCTCTTATTTTTTTATACTTTCAATCTAATCAAAAAATGATTTACAGTAGCTTTATTCAAAAGTTACTCCAGTAATGTCGAACCTTACTACTGTAATGCCAGTTCCATTTAGTTTATTGTTGGTCAAAATTGATCAGTAGTAATCTTTAACGTAATGAAAGAAATAATGTAAACACACAAAGGTTTTTATAATGGTCAGGCAATATAGCTTAAATATGGCTATATCCCTTACTGTAGACCTTTCTTGATAATCAGTGTCATAAATCAAGGGGATAACACTAAGTGTGATTGTTTTTGCCTCATAATCAACCTCTCGCTTTACAACTTATAAATGACAATAAAAATCGAAACCCAAAAACTTTTCTTCTCCTCTATAGAACTTGATACAGCTTGTTGATCTTATTTGTTGAACACTAGTGCTACTCGAACTTTTCTTCCAATAGCTGGCTTAGATGTTCAGTTATTATTTCTTCCAAGTTCACTTGAAGCCTTACTACACTTGTCTTTCAGAGTAAAGGAGATTGATCGATTCAAAGATTATGAAATCTTGGGCATTGCCTTTCTATTTATAGGAAATCCTAAATTTTTAGCCGTTATTGTTATCATCCTTTCTTGTAACGTAATTTTTAATCCAACATCGAACCATATTCACAAACCCGTGACCTTTGGTATTGATGTAGAGAAGTAAGCTGACACCCTACAAAAGGCCACATGTTTGACTTCTTTAAAACCCTTTCGTAGAACTCAAGTCTTATTGTTCATGAACTTTGCTGTAGTAACCCTTTTCTCACAGAAGCAATTCAGGATCAATCCTTTATTCATGACCTCAATGCTGCCAGCCATACTATATTTCTCTCTGAAGCAGTCTTACTATATTTCTCTCTAAATCAGCTTTGTTGCATTCCATTCTTAACCAACCTTACTACACACCATTTGTAGGCTCATTTATCGAGCAGACGAGTCTCAGTCTTGGTACATAATAGGACATTCTAAGAGTAGAGTTTGCATATCACTCTCATGGGTTTGACTCAACATCAAAGTAGTTTTGCTATTATGCTAAGTCTTAGTCACGAGACATACTAGAGAGAGAGGGGGGGGGGGATGGGGATGAGGGATACAGGGAATTGAGTACTTAAACTTCAATGTTTAATTGAAAGTAATGTTGTAAAGTGATGTAGTGAACTTGTACTTAGATCAAGTTCTATGTGAGAGTCGGTTCGTTCAGAAGAGTTGATACTTAGAACAAGTTTTGCTATTATGCCAAGTCTCAGTCTCGAGGAATCCTAGAGAGGGAAAGGGGAGGGATGGGGGTTGCACGGAATTGCATACTTAAACTTTAAAGTATAATTGAAACTGATGTTGTAAAGTGATGTAGTGAAGTTGTACTTAGAACAAGTTCTATGTGAGAGTCGGTTCGTTTAGAAGAGTTGATTCTTGAAATTTCAGTTTTAGTTTTTCCTATAAATTTCTAAGTGATCAAATAGAAATAAAACAATATAGAAAATATAAATGACATCAGATTTATAATGGTTCGTCCCCAATTTGGCCAGGGATTTACATCCACTCTTCACTCACAACAATAGCATTATGTAAACCACTTTGTAAATACACCCTTTGCTCTCATTGCTCATAGTTTACCAAACAAGGAAACTTCCCCTGTAGTACCTCTATCCTAGGATACTATACATGACTATCTACATCTAACCCTAGACTAGATAGCCCCTTTCAAACTACACTCTTGTAGCTTGACTCAATAACACTTATAGACCCTTGGTCTCGGTTAACAATCAATCAAGACTCCAAACGTGTGATCAATATCGAACAACTCGATCATATAGCTCGACAACCAATGGACATGAAAAGCTTGATACTAATATCACACAGTAATGAACATTGAACACATCTATGGTTAGAATTCACCTGAATATTTTGATTGAAAAATCAGAATTCATACCTTCTTCGAATCTCCAAGATTAATGTTGAAAACTTTCTTTCGAAAACATTCAACTTGCTTGATCTCCTTATGCTCTATGTGATTCACTTATGTTTCAAAACAGTCCTGGTGTTTAAAAAATATTTCCTTTGATGCTACAAACCAGGAGCATAGTGGATGAACGTGGAAGACAAGAGAAATAATTTAAAACCAAATTTTACCAGGTCTTCTAGGTTTTATGAATTTTTTCAACAAAAATGTCAAAAATAGAATCATCCTAAACTCTGCACTACTCAATGTTTTGAAAAAGATATTTGTCAACTATAGAATATTTAAAATAATAAAAAATATCTTTTAGATATCATTAGTCTAAAAAATCAGGATTTCAAAATAGAAATGATTATAGCATAAGAAACTACTCTTCCAAACCCAAGAGACAGCTTTTCAAAAACTATTTTCCATTTTTGACACTAATTACTCAATAATTAAAATTGTAGGATAAGGAGTCGTACCTTAATGTGCTTGTACAAGTATCTAGACCGTAGATTTTCATGTTACATCCATTAGACCTTGTTTTCCACTAGAGTTACATTCTCTTGATCCTTGAGGCTTTCCATTTTAATTTTTAAGCCAAGCTTTAAGTCATGATCTTCAAATTAACTTGTCTATAGTACAATAATCTTCAGATCCGTACATGCTTGATCAAAGTATGCATGCGTTCCTTCAAGGTTTAGACTTAGATGTGCACCTTCAAAATTAGTGTCACCTGTTTGTTATCATCAAAACACATGAGGTTCAACATATTATATGAGCAATTTCTCTATATTATATTACAATACTCAATCTGGATATAGTTTGCTGCTTCATGATTGTCCAAGCAAGGAGATTAGGAATTAGAAACACACATAGTTTTATGGGAGACCATTTGCAATCTACATCGTCGTCCCAATTCACATCGCCAAAAGCTCGAAGACGGAGATCAAAAGAGCACTGGAACGTAAGGCCTTGAGAAATAGTTCCTTTAACATACCTAACATGCCTTTGACCGCTTGAAGGTGTGTCATCTGCGATGCATGCATAAATTGGCATGCAAGATTAACGACAAAGGATATGTCGGTCCGAGACATGGTAAGATATAATTCATCAAATGGTGACGTCAGGTAAAAGATTATCGTCCTCTACAATAAGCATGATGAGAAGGAGTTGATGGTTTATAGTCTTCCATGTGGAATTAGCAAGCATATCTTGGCATACTTTGGTTGTGAAATATGAAGCTCGGTTTTGCTATGAGTGATGTTCAGACCAAGGAAGTAACTAAGTTTACCCAGACGCTGAGTGTTAAAAGAAGCACATAATGCCTCAACGCAACATTGAATGGAGGGAAAATGGTTGTCTATGACGATGAGATCATCATTATACATTAATATGATCAAGGGATGACGACCACGATAACAGACAAACAAAGATGAGTCTAATCGGGTAGAGAAAAACTATGAGAGGCAAAGAATTTTGTGACCACCAGAACCACACTATGAGTGATGTTGAGACAAAGGAAATGACCGAATTTTCCCAGGCGTCGAGTGTTAAAAGTAGGACATAAAGCCTCAATGAAAAACTAAATGGAGGGAAAATGGTGGTCTATGTTGATGAGATCATCAACATACACTAATATGATCAAGGTATGAGAACCACGATGATGTACAATTAAGGATGAGGCCAATCGGCTAGAGGAAAACCAAGAGAGACGAGGAATTTTTGTGAGCAAGGAATTTTTGTAACCGCTAGAACCATGATCGTGGTGATTTTTTCAACCTTTATAGTGCTAGAAGAAGTTGGCAAACAAGATTTGGTCTCAAAGGATTAACAAAACCGGGAGGCTAAGACATGTACACTCATCAAAGAGATGACCTTTGAGAAAACATTTTGGACATCCGATTGATAACACAAAGATATCCAATTGATATTGTTCTTGATTAGCATTCCATTGTCCAGGCAAGTGCATCAACATCACACATAGCATCCGGAACGAACTTAGGAACTTTGTCTTGGTTTGGTCTTAGTACACCTTCTTCTTCATATATAAGATAACAAGAAAAAATCGACCTGGCAGGAACAACCATTGGCCTCCCTCAACTAGTCCAATTTTCATAACCAAAGCAAACTTAGCCCAGTGCCAAGAAAACTTGTCATCACTATTCATTTTCCAACACTTAGGCATCTCGCAACGTTCATTGGCCCTTAAAACGCTACAAGTTTGCGTCTAAGTCATAACCTAATGCTAGACATGCATCACATGTTTTCCTTGCAAGCCCCTGGAATGTACCTAGCTTGCATCTAAGTCTTAGCATAACATGTCTTGCCCTTTCGCTTCACTCGTGGCCTGCATTCATCAGAGCACCACAATCTAAGCCATCTCACATTAAGCTGGAAAGGGTGTAACAAACCACCCCCCACTAGAAGAACTCAATGTCCTCGGAGAGTGTATCCAATAGTCCCTAATATGTTTCTCAAACTGCCACAACTTCGTGTCACGTTCTCACGTTGCCTCGACTATGGTCTGGCCCTTCCAATGAACCAGATAGTGTGTTCTTCTAGCTCACTTACTATACCCCACCGTTTGATGATCCAGGACCTCCCCACCTCTTACTTAAACTGTTTGGGAATGATGGACCGAGCTCATTGTACTTGTTTTCTCATCAAGTCTATCCTCAACATAAGGCTTCTAGAAGCTCACATGTAAGGTCGGATGACTTTGAGTCAATCCGATCCGATCATTTCAGCCTGTATGCGATGTTCCCAACTTTCTTCACAACTTCAAAAGGACCGTCGTATTACAGAACCACCCCACGATAAACAGTCTTGCTACTGATCTTCTTCGAGATATGGAGAGTAAGTTTCAGCAACACTTCTTCTGACTTGAGCCATGAGGTTTGAGGATTGATCACATGTAAGCTCACATTGTAGTTCTTGTGCATTATTCCGGAGCTGCTCTTGTAGTTTGAGGATTGTTCAATATCTACATTCTGTTCATCAAGTTCCACTACAAAGCTTCTGATCCATCTCAGCTGACTTGAGCTCATATTTGTCTCTCTGTATCAAGCCTGTTAAACTACACCTGCAAACCCCAAAACAATATTGGTGAAGAACTATTTGTTATCATTGAAACTTCATGAGGTTCAACATAAACCATAACTTCCAAACGAAGCAACACTTCTTTTATGTTCACATAAGTCAAGTTTTGTGCCTTCATTAATAGGGCACATTTAAACCTCATTAACTATACGAAACTCAATAACCTAACAGAAGCCTATTGTCTATTTTTTGGTGTAAAACTTGTAACAAAACAACAGCCAATCACAATGTTTTGTTTATTATATATTAGCACATGTATATGCTCACATGGTCACATTTAATGTAAAATTTGGTCACATGGGAACAATCTCAACCACAATATAAATATAGACTTCATCCAAATTTTCTAAATTAATGATAAATCACAGTCAAATAATTAAAAATGATAGGAATACATAAAAAGGTGATTATTCTTTTCAATCAATCCAATTTCAGTGCGCGCCAAGTCGGATGGTTGTCAACTCAGAGGCATGATAGCGAAGGGCAAGAAGAAAACATAACTAGATCTTCCACACATGGTGTGTTGTCAAGGTGCATGATCTGGTCTCCGTCATGGCTCTCTTCGACAACGTGATCCCACAAAAACAAGTCTCGGCATTGTTGTGAGATGATCCATTCATTGCCCAATATTTCCAACTTTTCATCCTCCAAAGGAATACAAGATTCTGTATCTAAGGATCCCATGCTCTTTACATTAGCCACGAAAGGGAGCTGCATATCATGACTTAGTTGGCCGTCAAAGCCAGTAAGATTCATATTCGTAAACGACATAGCTGAAGGCGGTACTGCTTGAAGTTGAAACTGTAGCTGATTGAAGTCATAAGTGATTCGTTGATCTGACCCAAAGGAAATATCATGGAAGATAGTTGGCTGGAATTCTGTCATCTCACTGGTGTCAAACATAAACAGTTGTGGAGACGATGAGGATAAAGGAGTTCCCATCATGTCGGATAGCATGGGTATTTCTTGGCTCACTATATTGTTGTCATCCTTTGATGGGAAGCCAGATGTTGAGCTCTCCGACGTGGTTAAAGAGGCTTTGTTGAGCTTTTTCTTGATCCATGAATTCCAGTAGTTCTTGATTTCATTGTCTGTTCTTCCTGGCAAGTGGCTTGCGATTTGAGCCCATCTGTATCAGTTGAGAAGCTGAATCCATTTATTATTTGAATTATGTTTTCAGTCCAGCTATAGTTGTTCGTGTAAAAAAATTTAAACAACCTTAAACATTGATGCCATAGGTAGGGCTATAGGAAATCTCTTTAAGCCCTAGGTTTGGCTTGATCAGCTCGGCTTGCTAAAAGCTCATTCAAGCGCTTTTAATTGCGATACGAGCCGAGCTTGAGCAAACGCTTCAACAACACGGACGAAGCCAGGTTTTTTTATTTTTACTCTTCCTATGGGGGCTGATACCTAACGAAACTACATGTCAATAGTTTAAGGTGCACTGTATCAAATTGTCCAACTGTGATATAAAGTTATCAAAGGGAAGTATAAAACTATCAAGCTACAATACATATAATCGTCCACTAGCCATTCTAAGAACATCGATCATTTTCCCTGTATTTATCTTCTAATTATTATGAAACCATAAATAATTTAGTACTCTCTTTGGTCCAAGATTTAATTAACACAGCATTTTGAAAGGCATGAAGATTAATGTAACTGTTGTTTTTTTTCTTATTTTATTGAAATATTCCTAACTTTTTTTAGAACATGAACTGGTTTGTTGTAACAGGTAAAAACAGAGTTAATAGAGGTCAATGTAGATATTGTTGATATTGCTCCCTTAAACGTAGTTGTTGGAGTATAATAACGTTAAATTTAATGGGACAAATATGTGATATGAAAACAAGTTTATGTAAAAAGTTAAACTTAAGGGGCAAAAAGTTGGTTAAAAACTTTTACTATATTAGATGTGGGATTTGAGTGGAAAACATAAATAAAGGCTTCTTTACTGGTACTCTCTTGAATCGATAAGGCACGTGGGTTTTGAAACACACACACGCATGCACTAGGTTGGGCTTGGGCGTGAGCTTAAGTAAATGATTCTTAACGCAAGTAATATACTTTTTGGACAAGCATATATATATATATATATATATGTTTTGTTCCTTTCATGAAGAGATGACACAATCTGAGAGCGTATTTTCATGGGGAAAGAATCGTCATGGGCATGACATGCCACAATGACGGCCTTCCAGAAATGGTTAGAAACTGCTTTTTCCCTCCAAAAGTTATGCCTTTGTGTTTCATCGGATTTGGGATAAACTTTTTTTTTTTTTTTTTTTGTAAATATATCATCCTAACTCAGAATGAACGCAGAATCAAACAACATAATGATCACCATCATCATCCCTACATTTTTCAATGGGATTTCTTCATGAAGTCTTTGTGCAGTGCCCAAAAAGAGACTTATTTGTATCGTCAAGAGCTTTTGTTGTGAACTCTAAGCGACCTTGTAATCCAAGAAGAGGGGACAAATAAATCTTTAAAAAAATCCTTTATGTCGAGAAAACCCTATGTTTCCATCTTCTTGTTTCATCTTTTTTTGTGATTATGTTTGATTAAGTATTATTTGTTACTAAGATTGTTTAATGTTCTCTACTCGGACTTCCCTCTTCAAAGGAAATCTATTTTCCAAACAGAAATGGAGGGGTTGTTCGCTATGTTTTCTAATGTAAAATTTGACAAGTATAATATATTGTAGTTAATTCAAGATGACCTAAACAATTGATGATGTTAGAATTGCATTATCAAATTTTTTATGACATTCCTTGCGAAGATAATATAGATATGTTGGACTCAACCATTGCCAATGTTAGATCAGCCAATATTTTACAGGTTTAGAAGTTTTTGAGTTTTGAGTTGTTGAAAAGTGATTTGCAAACTTGCTGTTTGAAGGAATTGAGGCTGTTACTACCGGTCAGCCTATTTTCTTGGTGAAGCTGTTAGAGTAATAATAGAATATCTTTTATCATGATCTTGTTACTTAGTTTTTTGAGTAAATCTAGGAGAAGGTGTTGCTTGAGTTCTATACATATTCTCGTTTTGTACTGACAGTGAAAAGGTAATAAAAAGCACACACTTGTCTCACATATCCTTGTCATATTTACTGCAATAGTTATTTGTTCCACTTCAATTTAAGTTTACGGGTATCATTGTTTCCAACGCGAGTTAGATTTTGTCGAATATACATAGTTTTTGAAAACGTTCTAAGACTTCCAAAAATGAGGTCTTATGTTTCACTATGCTGTGTCTCTTTATATAATAAAGCCTTGCGTTTTCCTAGACATATAAAGTTGAAGGCCTATTGAAATCAATGTTCTTGAGAATTTAATTCATTTCTGTTGGAATGAAATGAAAAGAGACCGGATTGGGGCGATGAAATGCACCTTATTGGCATAGTTTCAGCTTTAAAAAGAAAGTAGGAAGAAGAAATTGATAGCAGAAATCACCTGTTGCCCACAACTTCATGAAGGGTGATGATCAGCTTCTCTTCATCTTGAGTAAATCTTCCTCTCCTTATATCGGGCCTCAGGTAATTAATCCACCTTAATCTACAACTCTTACCGCACCTTTGCAGGCCTAATTATATCAATTATTATAACAGACCAATAAAAAAAGAAGCAATATTAGACATTTGGTGCCCGCGAAACATTTAAGCAGCATGAAAAAATGTACAGTAATTAAGTGGCGTGGAGAGTAAAAGACCAGCTTTCTCCGGTACTTCGCTCCAGCAACTATAGCCATTAGTGGTGATGTATTTGATGAGCTTTTCATCTTCCTCCGGTGACCATAATCCTCTCTTTACCTTCTGCTGATTGCAGCAAGTATGACCCATACTAATCGCTTAATTTCGCGGTAGTAAAAGACTATAGCATGATATGATCATGCAGCTAACAAGCTAGTGATCAGTCTCCCTCTTTTTCAGCTCGTCTGTCATTTACCTTTGCTGATGTACTAGGATATATATACTTGAGTCCAAGTAAATCTAAGCCGTTTGATTTGTGGTTAAGAGACCAACATTATTCCATCTAACCTCAATGTTGACATTCTATCAAACTACCACTTTAGTATTATAATCTACTTTGTGGTGAAGAGAAGGTTGCTTTCTCTCAAGAATGGTACGTACTTTCTACCTTATTACTGTACATACAGTTCAAGAACTAAAGGCATCCTTCAAAGTTATACGGAGTTTCAGATTGTACGAGCATATGTGGGGGAAAAATGATGTTGTTGCACATGCGTTGATGTGTGTGAAAACATGCATCGTTTTCTTAGTCAAAATCATTTGTTTGTGTTAGTCTTAGTTTCATTTCGTATTGTTTTGGTTATTTTTGTTATTTAGAGCATCGAGACTTCAAAATTTCTTATTTTCATTGTAAATGTGAAGAATTGAAAGTGTTTTCTGAGGATGACCTGATTATGAGAAGTTTTAGGATGTTTTCTGAAGTTTCTAGTTGATCCCTAAGCTTATGGAATGTGATTACATTTCATTGAGAGATAAAAATCAAAGTCTGTATATTTTGTAGCAGGCACGGACCATGCACACAAGGCACAGGCTGTGCAACATGAATGACTTACGTTTCATGAGCGTGGCAAAGCAGCATTGCGCACGGACCATGTGCGCAAGGAAAGGGCCGTGCGTCCTATGAGATCTGATTGTTATATTTATTGATTTTTAGGAAAAATTTGTTACCTTTTGTTTTTCCTATAAATATGCACGTCAAAGGAGTTCAAAAAAAAAAATAGAGAATTTCATCAGACCTATGAAGGTTTTCCAGAGAGTTTGAAACGTCTTTTCAATGTGAGACGTTAGTCTTTACAGATCACAACAAAACTAACGCTATGCAAATCCATCCGTTGAAGAGATCATTGTCCTTCCTTTGTTTAGACCAATTTTCATTGGTCTAGAGCTTTCTATTTCTTAACTTTTCATAGTTGTAATTTGAGGTGACTTTCTATGCATTTAGCATGAATTGCTTGTTTCGTATTGTGACGATGGTAGCGTAAATTTGAGTATGGCTTAGTGGTCGTAACTTGATCATGAACTTTATGAGACGTGATCTTTGTTTTTAATAGTTCCATGTTCATCATTTGTGCTATCATTTCATGTGTTGATTTTATCAATAATTTCTTGTCTATTGTAGTTGGACTGGTTATCTGATTTTACTAGAAAAGTATATATACAGTCAAATCATTTTCTTTTGGTTGATGTTTGTAGAGATTTCATAGCTTGATGGCATTCTCTTTTAGTTAACCTGTGATCACATGAAAATGGGCACAATATGGCGCTAATCTCTGTTACGTCATTATTGTGAGGTGCTAGAGGAATATTTATAATGCGACATATTTAGTCTATGTTACATTCTCGTTTGGATGGTTATGCCATGATTTATGATAGCTAATAGCTATATCGATAAGTCTTTTTTTATCGAACTTTATTATAAACATGTCATAATAGAACATGAAATGAAAATCCTTAGTCTGATCAAATTCCATAACAAGTGAAGATCAAGAAAGCCATACGCTTTGTCAAATTTAATTAAATTTGAAGAATAAAATTCTCAATTGATCTATTTTTATTTACTTTCATTGTTTTTATTAGTTCTTGTTCTAATCAACAAATCCCCCCGCCCTCTCTCCATTCAGAAAATTGGTAGACCATTAGCTTAATTCACAAAATATGAAAAGGTTATTTTTTGAGGGATCAACTCGTACTTATCACTACTACATTTTCATTATAACTGAGTTGTGTGAAATAGTATAAATTTTTCAGTTTGTAGCACCTTGCGATGGGTTCTATCAAATATTGATGTTGTTGACGAGGAGTGGTGTGAATTATTTTGACCTCTATTGATTTTCTCTTTTTGTCTTATTAATTTGAAGCTTATTGTGAAGAAATCTTGAAGGAAATAAATTTGAGCATCAAGACAACAAGTAGTACAAGGTGAAGTGTCATCTTCTGCAAAAATTCTTAATCATCATATTGGTGAGATCTTTCCAACTTTAAATATGGCGGATGTTTTGAATGATCAAAATGGTATTCCAAATGCTCAAATTGATAATCGCATACTTAGAAAAGTAGCAGAATATTATGATAGTAATGAACCTCCATTGTGTTCTGTTTTTTCCTGATGTGCATAGAAATTTTAAGCTTAATTCTCGTTTTGAAGATCCTCATAGGAATTTGAATGAATTCAGGATGGTTTGTGTTAATATGAAACCGAAGGGGATAACAGATGAAGTGATAAGCTTAGAGCCTCTCCTTTTAGTATTCAAGATGATGCAAAAAATTGGCTTTATACCTAAGGGAACAATTAACACATGAGGGCAAATTCAGTTTTTTTTTCTTGAGAAATATTTTCCAACATAAAAAACTACAATAATTCAAAAATTTGTTCCATAAGACAGAAAAAGAAAGAATAATTGCATGAATATTCAGAATATTTCAAACGTCTTATCTCAAGCTGTCCCAATCACTAATTCCTTGAAAATCTTTTGATATGTTATTTCTACCAAAGTTTAGCTTCTTTAGATCAGGGGTTGGTTGATATAGTTTGTGGTGGTAATCTTCAAAATATGCAACCACGAGTGACACGATAAATTCTTAAAAAAATGACTTATTTTTTCAATCGTGATGATCACTCCTCTCGTGATGATTCTGCTGATCAAAAGCTTGACTCTTCAACAGATTTGCTTACATTGATTTTTCAAAGCAGTAATATTATCCCACAAATTTAATATGTAGAATGTGTTCTCTTCAAGGTTATGCAATTGATATGTGTCCTACCTAAATAATTACAAACAAATTAATACAATGGGAAATTTTCCTGGTCCTACAAGACAAGGAAATTCTCAAACTATATCTTATAATAAAGCGTAGGGCAATCATCAAAGCTTCAAGTGGAGAACTGACCATCAAGATTTTCAACTTTAGGATTACAATAGTTCTCCACAAGGAGTAGGTGAGCAAAGATATCAAAATCAAATTCTCAAAATCATAATGAACCATCTTTTGAGGAATTAGTTATAGTAATGTGTAAAAGCTCAACAAGCTTCCAAGAAGAAGTTCGCTCAAGTATCTTTAATTTTGAAAGTCAAGTGGGCCAATGATTTAACCTATTTGTGCGGGGGGGATCAATGCCCAAATTGGAACAAAGAAACTCAAACTCATCCGAGGATAAAGCCTTGGTGGAGATGTCGACTAGTTGGAGGTGAGTGGGAACGTAGCGAACAACCAAGTCTCCATGAGACACCCACTCATGGACGAAATGATAATCAATAGCCACATGTTTGTTGCGTGCATAAAGGACCGGGTTCAGGACTTGAGAAGAGCAAAACATTATCACAGAACAATCGGACGGGCTTGAGAAGAGGAAAACCAAGCTTGGCCAACAAGAAACGGATCCAAAGTGTGTCCGTAACTGTATATGCAACCGCCCTGCATTCTTGGCTTGACAAGATATCAAATTAGAACCCAAGTAAATCGCTAAACCTGTAGTGGAACGTGCACTATCCGGACAACCGGTGCAATCCGCGTCTCAATAAGCCACTAAAATGGAGATATCCGAGGGTCGAAGGGAGATACCAAAGGATGAAGTACCCTGCAAATATCTATAAATATGTTAAACAACAAGAAAGTGAGGAGTAAAACCGAACTGACGACATATGCTATATCAGGCCGAGTCATAGATAAATATTGTAACGCCCCTACTAGACTACGAAACTAGGTTAGATCAGAGAGTAAAACACCATCGGTGGAGAAAAGGGAAGTTCGAGAAACGAGGGGTGAGCAGGCTGATTTTAGGGTGTGTAAACCGAACCGATGAAGCAAATCGAGGATATACTTTTCTTGAGATAGGAAGAGACCCGTAGGAGTACGGAGCACTTGAATACCCAAGAAATAGTGAATGTCCCCAAGATCCTTCACAGAAAACTCAGAGGATAGAACCAAGATGAATGAGGACAGAAGTGTGTGAGAAGTGCCGATGATAACGATGTCATCAACATAGAGTAACAGGATAAAGACTTGGGAATGACGATGATAAACAAACATGGAGCGGTCAGACTTAGCTTGTGTGAAGCCACTCCGGAGAAGAAAACTGCTAAACCGATGAAACCAGGCACGAGGAGCCTGTCGAATACCGTACAGTGCCTTATGAAGAGACACACATGACAAGAGAGGATGGGATGTATGAAATCGGAAGGTTGTCGCATGTAAACCTCCTCAATTAAGTGACCATGAAGGAATGTATTTTTGACATCTAACTGACGAACGACCCACTGAAACGAGACAACCAAAGAAAGAACCAGACGCACAGTAGCAGGTTTAACGACATGACAGAATGCTTCATGAAAGTCAAGACCTTCTCGCTGATGGTTACCTTAGGCGACCAAACGAGCTTTGTAACGTTCCACAAAACCATCAGAATTGTACTTTATTTTATAAACCCATCGACAACCGATCACATTCTTGGTGACAGGATAGGGAACCAAGGTCCAAGTCCATTAGGGCATTAAAATAGTCTGTCCTAGCTTGTCGCCAAGCTGGATCTTTGGATACTTTTGAGTAGCAAGAGGGCTCCAGAACAGGCTGGTGGTGTTAAGGGACAAAATGGTACGGGGTTTAGAAATATCGGATTTCAACCTCGTTTGCATTGGATAGACCGAAACCGGGAAAGGAATAGGTGGAGCCAGGAGAGGACAAACAGGGGAGACGAGAAGACTGGGAGATGGAGGATGGCCAACGACCGGGGGAGAAGCGAATTGGACAGTAAGGGAGACGCAAAAACAGAGGGATACCGGCAGTGGACATAATTAGGTTAGGGGCAGGGGCATCCGTATGGCTGAGAGAATCGGTTGGGGACGGCAAGGTAAGTGAGGAAGTGTTTCGGTTAGGGGCCTGATCAGGAGGCAAAAACGAGTCGATAGTGATGTCGGGTAGAGGGAAAGGGGAAGGAAGAAGGTCAATGTAAGGAAACACATCTTCATTAAAGCGGGCATGCTGACTAATATGAACCCGACTGGTTTTAGGGTCGAGACAATGGCAACCTTTATAACCGGGGGAATAGCCAATGAAAACGCATTCGATCGAACGAGGTGATAATTTGTTGGAGGAAGAAGCGAAGAAATTTAGAAAACATCAAGACCTAAACACACGCAAACAGGTGTAATGAAGATGATAACCAAAAAGCTTTTCATATGGGCAGACGTTTTTCAAAAGGGGAGTTGGGAGGTGATTAATGATGTATGTGGTGGTGTAGGCCGCATCTACCCAAAAATGAGATGGAAGCCGAACCTGAATGAGGAAAACACGGGCCATTTCAATGATATAACGATGTTTACGCTCAGCCACACCATTTTGCTCTAGGGTGCCCGGACAAGATATCTGAAATAATATACCACGCTCCAAAAAATATTGTTTAGCCGAAGTGTTATCAAATTCACCACCACCATCACTATGAAATATTTTAATTTTATGATCAAAAGGATTTTCAGCCATCTTTTTAAAATTTAAGAAATGGAAGTAAAATTCTAATTTTTGCTTCATTGGATAAATTCATACAAATCTAGTAAAATCATCCACAAATGAAACATAGTAGCGCAAACCAAGATTAGATAGAAAAGAAGACTGCCAAGTATCAGAATGAATTAAGAATAAAGGAGAAGTTGCGTTATGTAAGATTGGTTCAAACAGTAATGTTGAGACTTGCCCAAACGACAAGAGATGCAATTATGCATACATGTATCAGAAAAGGCAACATGTTTATTACTCCTAAGTCTGCGAAGAGTGGATAATCCATAGTCACCGAGTCTGCCATGCCATGTCGAACCAGGGGCAACGGACACAACAAGAGCAACAGATGGAGTTATAAGCGATACATGCTGAGGGAAGGCAATGGCAATGGAGAGGGGGCATACGCAACCTTTACTGGGACCCTGAAGGAGTGTTCGACCCGTTGAAATATCCTTCACAGAAACAACATCTTTAGTGAATATGACAATACAATCATTATCTTCACAAAGACGTTGAACAGACAATAGATTAGATTACAGTGTAGGCATATGTAAAACATTGCAAAGGATAAGTGGTTCAGATAAGGTAGACAGACGAGATTGCCAACATGAATAATAGGAACCTTGGACCCATTTGCAACCAAAACATGAGATCGACCGGTATAAATACATTTATAAAGCAAATTACCATCAGTGTTGGTCATGTGGGACAATGCACCCGAATCCGGATACCATACAGCCTCGTTTGAGTCACCTCAAAGACCAGTCGCAAAAGCCTGGACAGGCTGGGGAGCATAGCGAGAAGGAAAACTAGAGACGAGATGACCAGTGCGGTAACAGATTTGACAGACAATATTATTATGCGATAAACCGACGGGGGTATCTACACGTGAAGCAATCGGGATAGTAGAACAAAATGGGGAAGCAATAGTGGACATCGAAGAAATAGGAGAAGAGCAAGATGTCATACCTGAACAGTCCGAGACCGATGTCCTGACACTGGCTGAGAAGGGCGCGGAGCCTGACCCATAAATGAGCCATGTTCTGACACTGGCTGAGAAGGACGACCACCCCAACGGCCACCCTTGAATTTACCACGTCCCAAAGCCTGGTGCTACAGAAGATTGATAGAGTTGAGGAATTTCAATCGCTGCTCGTGAAGAAGAAGTTTGGAGTGAATGTCATTGAATAATGGAACAACTGGAGCTTTCAGAATCACCGTAATTAGCGATTCAAATTCGGTACCAAGACCCATCAAAGTGTGCTCAATCAAATCTGCGTTGGAAACGGAAGAATTGACTACAGCCAATGAATCCGCAAGGATTTTGATGTCGCGCAGATACTTCTCCATAGAAACAGACGGAGCCTTGCGTAGTGACGTCAACTTTCACTTTAATTCCATTGACCTAACCATGCATGCCGACATGAAACGTTGATGGAGACAATCCCACATCTCACGAGCAAGTTGGAGATTCAATACTTTCACCACAATATAGCGTGACAGAGTGCCAAAAATCCAAGACCTGACCATATGATCAATCCGTTGCCATTGGAAAAAATTCTAGATTGGGGACCGGTGTAGACGATGCTTGGAGAAGATGCATGGGAGGAGAAACAACGGATTGGTCCATAAATCCGATGAAACCATAAGATAAGAGGAACGATTCCATTTGTGCACGCCAAACAAGGTAATCCTCGACGACCGAAAGAGTCGTCGTGACCACCGATTTAAATGGCGGTGGAGCGAAACTCACGTTCGGAATAAGAGGTGCAGTGGACGAACTGGAAGGATAGAAATGAGGAGGAAACACCATCGATGAAGTAGCAAAAACCGTCAAAGAAGGTGGCGGCACGATCTGGTTCTTGTAGATCCGTTGAGATATGGTCTGTGACGGAGGAAAACCCGATTACGGAGTGGTGGTGCATGCCGAGGAAGAAAGAAGAGGCCATGAAGTCGAAGTCATCGCCATGGAAGCTACTGCAGAAGTTAAGGAAGAAGAGGAAGACATGGCTGCGATAGCTTTGTCCTGAGGAAATCTGCAAGACCTTAACTTGAAGCTATGCAAGGTCTGAACTTGAATTCCAAACAACTGAAGCTATGCAAAACCCAGTCAACAGAAGCTATGCAAAACCTACAACTATTCTCGAATGCAAGACCCAGTCAAGAATTCAAACCAAACTAACTAAAGCTATGCAAAACCCAGGCAAGAATTCGTTCCAAACAAACTGAACCAAACCAAATCAAGGCAGATCTGGCTTCTCCTATTATGGGAAGTGAACCAAATCAAGGCAGATCTGGCTTCTCTAAACCAAACCAAATCGGATTTGAGAAGTGAAAACCTAAGACTTATTGTGAAAACCTAAGACGTGCGGCTAGAAGCTCACCCGTCGAGTAGCGGCTGAGGTGAGACAACATCCAAGCTGAGGAGAACACAGCTGCGAACCAAAAATCCAATCTGAACATAGATTGGGTCGTCGCTGAACCAAACTAAAATAAAGAAAAAAAATCAAGATCCGAAGAAGAGGTTGTCTGAGATTGACGAGAAGCCTAATATTGACGGAGATTTGTGTGAGATTGATCAGAAGCCATCTGGATCTGGCCAGAGAAGAAGAGGTTTGTCTTGATCTAAGAAGCTGTTCGTCTGAATCTGAAGAAGAGCAAATCCGTCGGTGGCTTTGGCCGAGGAGATACTACGGCGGAGGATCTTGATCTTGATCTGGATCTAGATCGTTGGTGGATTTGGATCTGGAAGCTTGTTGGATCTCGATCGTTGGTGGATCTGGATCTGAAAGCCTGTTGGATGTCGCATATCTTGTATTTAGATCTTGCCACCATCGTTGGTGTTTTTGAGGAGGAATTCGACGGTGAAGAGAGGAGTGACATGGTGTTTTAGGATGTGAGAGTTCAACGCCGGCGAAGGAAATCGACGGCAAGGGAAGTCGACGGCAAAGAGAGGAGAGAGTTCAGCCTTGCTTTGATACCATATGCAAAGAAGACTTGGCGTAATTAGATGCCTTCTGAGTATATTTATAGACAATAAAGAATACAGAATATGCAATACAGAATATATAATCCGCAATACATAATATAACCTATTAGTAATTACTGTGCTTAGGTTAGAAATCAGGTTAGTAATTTGTAGTCTAAGTTTGATGTGGAAGAGCAGATGACCATAAATGGAGAGCATTGTGAGCCACCAGATGCACACTACTATAAGGAGATTTTAGCAAGGCATCTAAAACATATATGGACAATAAAAGTCCCTTAAATTCTTTAGGATCTAGGATCAATCCTGTTAACAAGGGCCAACACAGCAATGCAGAAAAAGATGCAGCCGTGCCGGGTGCAGAGGAGGTTGCAGTAATGATCGGTGCAGACGAGGTTACAGAAATGACCGGGTGTAGAAAAGGTTGTAACAATGATCGGGTGCATACGAGGTCTCAACGGTATTGGGTACAGACTAAGTTGCAGTAGACTTAGTGCAACAGAGCTGATTGCCAGGCTGGACTAGAATCAAAGGATTGGTCAAATCGAAGATTTGAGGTATTAAGAATCTCTACTAGGATCAAAAAATGTGAAGCAACTCCATCAACATCAGTGATGGGGTCATTATGAGCAAAAGCACAAGGCTGTCAAAATCTGAACATCACAGTCACGGGTTCTCATCCCCTTAGCCTATAAATAGGGATCAAAGGAGCTCAGATGGTTCGTGAACGATGATATTTTGAACATTCGTAGAAAGAAGAAAAATCAAAAATCCTTGAGCAGTCGATCGAGTGAGTTGAAACAACGAGTAAGGAAGGAGGAGGTTCACTAGGGTGTTGTGAAGAACAAGAAGCTATGACAGAGTCCAAAGAAGAATCTGTGTAAGGATTTAGGTTCTTAGCCTTTAGCAAGTTGTGAGCTTGTAAAGGGGTTTTTCTTATAAGCCATAAATAAGAAAGATAGTGAACTCATCCCTTGGCGTGACTATGCTGGTCACCAAGGGAAGACTGAACTAAGCTCTCATTGATTAGTTGATAACGAGTGTCCGAACCAGTATAAAATCTTATGTTCTTACTTTTCTTTGCATTGCTTTGCATATTAGAACTGTTAGAAATAATTTAAAAAGTGTAAAGAGATAAGCCTTGAAAGCATATGTCTTTGTAGGAGACGAATTTTGTAGTCTACAAGAACAATTAGTTCATGCTAGTTAAACTCTCTGCTGCCTTATATCGAAATTTTCTTAAAACAATCTATTAACTCCCCTTCTCTAGGTTATACCACTAGGAATATCAAGAAGAACATCTCAAGCAAGGCCAAAGAAGCAGAGAAAGAGGTCTGCCACAACTTCTAAAAGCCAAGGTAATTTGCCGCAGAATGCAGACAACCAGCACAAGAGTCCTCTGTACAAAGAAAGAAGAACGAATAGAACAAAGAAAACTCTAGAAGAAAAGAAAAAGGAAAGGCCTATGTTGCGAAGACATGAAGTGAGACAGACTCAGATGATGAGGAAACAATTCAAACTCAAAGCTTCTGTCTCATGGCAACGAGTGAGGAAAAACAAAAGGTATTTGATCTCTCAAACTCTGATGCCACTCTAGAGGAACTAAAGGAGGCTCTTCAATAGACCTCTCTAAACTTTATTGCTCTTTTAAGAGAAAGTAAAGACAATCTTGAATTGATTGTAATTTTCATAGAAAACTACAATATGGCCTGTGAACAAATTGACAATAAGTCAAATGACCTGATAGTGATCAAAATTAAAGGAATTAGATGAGAAGGTAAAACTTCTCACTGCAGTGGTGGAAATGCTTACAAAAAGAAACGTTGAGCTGTAGGCCCAGGTTGATACATGGAATGGTAGGACCATGGATTCACAGAAGATACTAATCATGGGCCAATCCTCATGTGATCAATCAGGTCTGGGATACGAAAGCTGGATGAGTGATGTTGTATACTCAAGAGCAAATAATGTCCTTCCAGCTAGCAAGGAAGAGGTAAAATAGATCTCTGTAATATTTTTACAGAAGGGTAAAACCTCTCTTGCACAAGGAAAGCGGAACAATAAAGTTTCTGCTTCTCAACCTAGAAAGCTTGAGCCCTTGGACAAAACAACAGTACAGATAAGTGCAAAATACCACAAAGTGCATACCATAAGAGGAAGTAAGACAAAATTCTATTATGAAGCTGACAAGAGGACACATAAACCTCAGTATGGAACAAAACTTCCAATACTCCATGGTGAATACCATATTTAAAACCTTATTGCATATGCAGAATACAATAGAGGGAATGGAAAAATTCAAGTAGATTACCTAGAATAGTGAGACCAAGGATTTATTGCTATAGTTATGGCAAACCCGGTCATAAAGCATTTAATTATTGGAAACCATACAAGAAATATATTCAAGTTTGGGTTCCCAAAACTAACAAGTAAGGACCCATGTTTGTGGGTACCATGTATAAAACTTTATCCCTCTATTGCAAGAGCAACAAGATGGGACATGATAACTGGATAGGGGATGCTTTGGACACATGACAAGGAACAAAAGCCTACTAGAGAATACAAAAAAGAAGAAGGACTTCTGGCCATCTTTGGAGGAGGCAAGGTAGGTAAAACTAAAGGTTATGGAACCCTTGGTACAGGTTACTAATGTTTAGGAATGTTGCTTATGTGAAAGGATTAGAACATAATCTGCTATCTATTAGTCAATTGTGTGACAAGAATTATGAAGTTTCCTTTACTCATGATTCATGTCAAGTAAAAGATAAAGTCACCGAAGAAGTCAAACTAATAGGATGCAGAAAAGGGAACATATGTAGTAGTCTTCAATTTATCTTAGTCAGCATAAATACATGTTTCTATACAAAAGATGCTGAAAACATAAATTGGCTATGGCATAAAGGACTAGCACATCTAAATTTAAGAAACATAGCCGAGCTATCCTTAGAAACCCTGGTAAGAGGTCTTCCCAAAATCAAATTTAAGAAGGAAAAGTTGTGGAAGTCATGCCAAGAAGGCAAGCAAACTAGAGCAAGTGTTATTCCAATAAACTCATCAGAAACAACTAGAGTTCTTGAACTACTTCACATGGATGTTTTAGGTCCAATAGAAGTGGAAAGATTAAATAGAAAGAAATATGTCCTAATTATAGTAGATGATTACTCAAGATATACATGGGTGATATTTTTACACAAAAAGAGTGAAACTTGCAGTTTGTTGACTAGGTTTTTGAGAGAAGTGCAAAATGAAAAAGGAACTGAGGTATTCATACTTAGAAGTGATCATGGCACTGAATTTGATCAAGCAGGGGTCAAAAAATACTATGATGATCATGGTATAAGACAAAACTTCTCTACGCCTAGGACACCACAGCAAAATGGTGAAGTAGAGAGTAAAAAATAGGACACTCATAGAAGCGGTCAGAACAATGCTTGCTGATGCAGACTTACCTAAACGTTTATGGGCTGAAGTAGTAAACACTGCTTTATGACTCCCTATGAGTTATGGAAAGGAAAGACACCAAGTTACAAGTACTTTCATGCTTTTGGATGGAAATGTTACATTTATAACTACGATAAACAACACATAGGAAAATTTGACTCCACGATGGATGAAAGAACATTTCTAGGATATTCCACAACTAGAAAAGCTTTTAGATTCTACAATATGAGAACACAAACTGTTGAGAAATCAGTTCATGTTTTTTTTTATTAATCAGAAACCTCCATTCATACTGTTAATGTCTTTGATGAGAAATGTTCATGCACTGATGATAAACAGGATGCAAACAAGGGCTCTGACGTTGCAGTAAAGGATAAGCAGACTATAAATACAGAATAAACATCACTGAAGCAGAGCTAGAGCAGTCCATAATACAACAACAATCAAAGGAGATCACCAGTGATCAACAGGAAGATAAAAGAAGACGGATCAAGGCACATACACAAGATGCCATCATTGGAGACAAAGATGCACCAGTGCAGACTAGAAGAGCAATAACCAAAGAATGTATGTGTGCATATTTCATATCAGAAATGGAGCCAAAGACAGTAGATCAAGCTGTGATTGATCCAAACTGGATTAATGTCATGCAGGAAGAGTTGAATGAATTTCAGAGAAATGAAGTGTGGTATATGGTGTTTAGACCCAAAAACTACCTGATTGTTGGCTGCAACTGGGTGGTCAGAAAAAAGACTGATGAGAATGGAATAATAATTAGAAACAAGGATAGGCTAGTGGCAAAAGCAAACGGGTACTCATAAGAAGAGGGGATTGACTTTGATGAAACCTTTGCCCCTGTTGCAAGATTGGAAGCTATAGGAATTTTCCTTGCCTCTACTGCACACCAAGGATTCAAAGTCTATCAAATGGATCTAAAGAGTGCCTTTCTAAATGGAAAGCTATAAAAAAGAAAAAAAAGATTTATGTTGAATAGCCTCGTGGATTTGAAGACTTTGAACATCTGAATCATGTCTACTAGTTGGACAAAGCCTTATATGGCATAAAACAAGCTCTAAGGACATGGTATGAAACTCTCTCAATCTTTCTCTGGGATTAATGATTTTCACAGAGGAAAGGTAGATACCATCCTATTTCTTAGTGCATAAGGAGCATACACTCTTAGTGCAAATCTATGTAGATGATATTATATTTTGTTGCACTAATGATAAGCTATGTGAAAAATCTGCTACCCTAATGAAATCAAAATTCCAAATGACTTTAATGGGAGAACTGAAATACTTTCTAGGACTTCAGGTTCAATAGTTAAATAATGGAATATTCATAAATCTGGCTAAATACCTGAAGAAAATATAATTAAGAAATATGGCCTAGAAAATGTAAGTCATGTAAAAACTCCTATGAGTTTAGCTACAAAACTAGACAAGAATTAGAGTGGGAAAGGAATAACGATGTATAGGGGTATAATAGGATCACTTTTGTACCTAACTGCATTATAGAGCACATATCCTATACCCAGTCTGTATCTAAGCTAGATATCAATTTGATCCCAAAGAATCCCATGACACTCCAATAAAAAGGATCCTGAGGTATCTCAAAAGTACTCAAAATTTTATTGTCTCGTATCCTATGGAATCAGATTTCATACTAACAGTCTATTCAGATGCAGATTTCACAGGTTGCAGGGTTAACAAAAAAAGCACAAGTGTAGCATGCCAAATTATCGCTATCATATTGATATCATGGTTTAGTAAGAAGTAAACCACTGCCTCAACCTCTACTACAAAGGTAGAGTACATAGCTATGGGAGTTGTGCTGCATAAGCATTATGAATGAGACGACAACATGTAGTCTTATTTCATTTTTAAAAACACCAATACTTTGTGACAACACGTCTGCAATGGCAAAGACCAAAAACACCAATTTCAAAAAATCTAATTTTTCATGCAAAGACCAAGCACATAGATGTCAGATAACATTTTATAAGGGAACTCAACTCAGGTTGATAGCTCACCAAGCACATAGAAGTCAGATAACATTTTATAAGGGAACTCAACTCAGGTTGATAGCTCACCTTTTTCATTTCCTTATACTGTCACACACCGAACCTCAAATCTTCGATTTGATTGAACCTCAGACCTCCGACCCAACATTAGCAACTATCTCTACTATACTTCAGTCTATTGTACCTTAGCCTGTACTCAGTACTGTTGAGACCTCATCTACACCCAGTCTTTATTGTAACCTCATATTCACCAAGTCCTTTCTACAACCTCATCTACACCCAGATCTGATGCAATCCATGCATTGCTGTGTTGGTCCTTGTTTGCAGGTTCAATCCTAGATCCTGAATAATTTATAGTTTTTTGTTGCCCATGCATGTCTTAGTTGCATCTCCATCTGTGGCTATCTACTCTTTACCATATGACCTAGACTGCAGCTACCTACCTAATTTCCAGCCTAAGCACACTAACATCATCGTGGCTTATACTTCTAAGTTTCGTTCATTAATTTCTACATAAGAGGATGGATTGGTGATTCCTATCAATATCCCCCTAAATTGATTCTAACAAAACTTCTAAGTAAAACAACAAGATTACATAAATTATATCTAAATTACATTGTTTTGGAAAGAAAGTTGAGACTATAGAGCAGAAAAGAAACTTACCTTTATCTATTATGATCACTACCATTTCTACGCTTGTGATGCTATTCCTTTGATGTTCCTTTGCTATGCTTATGCGGTTCTTTCTCTCGTGTTCTATGATGTGTTCTTCTTTCTTCGTGGGGCTTCTCCCGATGAATTTTGTGGCTTGATATCCTTTCCCTTTAAGGCTTTGATCATTTTGAAGACCTTTCTCCTTTTGCTATAACTATTGATCTTGTTTTGAGATCTTCTATAGTTTTCTCCTAATTATAGCCTTTTCCACAGCCCTTTGGAGCCTTGTTGCCTCTTTTCCATGCTCTGCAATCTTCTCCTCCTTTTTGTTAGCACTAAGTACCAATGTGAGGGCTTCAATTACAGTTCTAAAGGCTCTGAGTTCAGAGGAGGTGGTCTGTTGAGCAATTGTGGCTTTGGTAGTCTCTAGTTAAAGCTTGTTTTCCAGTAAACCTAATTTGATGTCATTATTATGGATGTGCTCTATAAGCTACTGTTGAGTGGCTTACAAGGCTGTTTGAAGTTTGCGTAGATCAATAGAGTGTTATCCTCTTAGTGTATTTAGGTTAGATGCATTGAGCCAATACTGCTTGAGGTTTAGTGTATTGGCCCTTTAGATTTAACCTACAAGCCCTTCTGCCATGTTATGGAGGGTTGCCTAGAAATCTTCAAAGTGTTGTGGGCTGGTTATTTTCTCGGCTTCAAGTTCCCTTGCAACTTGTTTTAGGATACTGAGGAGTTCCTTGAATACATTCCTTGTCCATTGATGCATGGTGTAGACTTTCTGATCCAATTGCCTGAGTCTATATTCCATCGTAGTTTCTGATAGAGATGATTCTTGATATATAGATGGTGCAGTCTCTCCTACAATTTTTATAGTATAAGATAGCCTTTCTAAGATAGGTGTCATTTTGACATCTCCAAGAGACTCCCTCAAACTTCTGGGTGTAGTCTAGGATGTCATCCGAAGATCAGATGTACCACTATAGAGTAGGTCTTGAGGAAAACCTACAGATGGTGGGTCTACCCTAGTTTGCACCATTCCAAAGGAAGAAGGTGGTGAAAACTCGATGTTTAGTGGACTTTGACTTTGTTGACCAGATGGAGTATCACTTATCAGATGCTGATTGATTTTTTCAAGAGTGATGCATTTGGGAGCAGTGCCTTTTGTAGTCTTCTTCTCTATTTGTAGTTGGTTTGTTTCCTCAAATTTGTCTTCAACTATGATGATTTTATCTCTCTGAGTAGGAGTGAGGTCAAGTGTTGTGACTTGTGTGAATTCTTTTTTCTTTGTGGTTTGTAGGTAGGCTGCAAGGACTTCTTCAGTGGTAGCCTAATTGGTGATGCGGTTGGGAAGCCCTCGTTTATTAGTGATTCCTTTACTGTTGTTTCCATCTATATTGCTGATTTTGATGTAAGTGACTCTGGTGCAGGGGATTCTTCTGCATGTGACTCTACTGCTGGGGACTCGGCTATAGGTGACTCTATTGCTGAAGAGTCGGCTATACGTGACTCTGTTGCTGGGGACTCGGCTACAGGTGAATTTGCTGTTGGCTCTCCTGCTATAGGTGCCTGTCTGTGCCTCCTTGTTTTGAGTGTTGAGTCCTTGACTTCAAGAACTCCACTGAATAAGATGTAAGGTTCAGTTTGTCTCTTCTTCTTGTTAGCTTCCCTTTTTTGAATTTGGACAAGTTGATGGATTTCTTCCTCTGTCATGCCATCAACCACTCCAATCTCTGTCTTGAAGCCATCTAGGCTTATCCTGTATCTTGTGGTTGGTCCCGACGGGATGAGCTTTGGCCTTGTAGCCTTCGTTGTTCTCTTGAGTGAAAGATTATGTTGTTTGATGAACTTCTGGATCATTTCCTTCTTTTGAGCTTTACCTAGCATTTCATCTGTCTTGACTCTGTGTCCTTGTACCTTTTCTTATATGGCCTGGACCGTATGCAAAAATTTTATAATCTCCTACTTCTCTGGAGATTGTGTGACTGTGATTGTTGTTATAGCCCAATATTCTGACGCAGATGAGGGATGATCTTCTTCAATCACGGATAAATCCATTCCAATATTGGAAATTAGAATGATTATAGTTGTGAAAGGTTCAGTTGCAGTAGACCTGATTATCATTGTGTTTGCAGTAGAGGTATCCTGAGATTTCCCAGTGTGCATCATTCTATTTTGGCTTTAATGGCCTATATCTCCTTTCTTGTATATCTCTATGCATTGAGTTGTTATCTGAGTTGAGCTTGTGGTCCTTCCCTGATCTCTTGATAGTTTCTTTGAGCTTCCAATATGAGATTTTAAAGGTTTTCATCGGCACCAGCCTTTAGATACTTTAGTGCTACATTGGCATCATGAAGTGTAGCAAGCTCTGGTTCCTTCGGTGGTAGGGTTCTTGAGGATGAGTCCTCGATTGTTTTCCTAGTCTTCTCTTTTGTAGATGCAGACTTTGCTTTCACTTCCATCTCAGTCGGTTCTATAGTAGCATGATTTGATATTGTTTTCTTATCTGACGTCTGTAGGACAAGTCTTCTTCTGGTCTCCTTTGTTTGGTTCATTCTAATTAGTTGTGCCTTGCTGATCACCTTCTTTTTGGCCTTCTTAGATTTCTTGAGAGGCTAGTCTACAGCTTTTGTAATAGTCTGCATTACTACTGGCTTCTTTGGGAATCCCGAAAAGCTGCTTCCCTATATTCCTTATGTTAATTTTCTTAGCCACGCTCCAAGGCCTTCCTACTTTGTTGGATAGCTTCAGTTTCTCTCTTAGGATAATACTGATGACCCTTCCGAACAGATGCTATTTTTCTTCCACAGCCTTTGCAAGTTGATACATGAGCAATTTTGCCCAGTTAAGTTTGTGCTTATCAAGAATTGCACACATAATCTCCTATTGATAAGATGTGATCTGATCTTTGGAGAACTCTCTCGATAAGATCACCTTTTTCATGACGTCTACAAGCAGTCTGTGCTCTTTAGACAAATATATCTTCATTGTTCGAATAACTTCCTTCTGCCTTTCTTCGTTGAGCATAACATGTCTACCATCAGCTACTATAGAAGGTGGGATGCTTCTTGATCCTTCATTCAAGACTTTGAAGAACTGCTCAAAGTCATTTGGGCTTATGTTGATCCTAATTTTTTCTTGTGGAGGTGTATGTGATGAATTGGTGATCGTCAGCAACCTTCACCTTCTCGATGAAGTTTAGTACCTGCATCTTGAATCAGCTCAGATATTTCCCTTACTTCGTCTGATTCGTTTCTCAGTGTTTCAAAATCAAGTACCACTCCAGTCTGTAACTCATCTGTCTTCATTGGGCTTCATTGCTCTTGTGATTTGTCATTTTTTAGGAGTGTTGGATCGGATGTTGGCCATTTTATAATGAAATTTGAGAGAATTTTAAACTGTGAGATTGAATTAAAAGAGTTTATGAACTTAGGGTTTTACAATTGAGCTTGTAGTAGAGCTCAATAGCAAGAGAGAGAATGAGAGAAAATGAGAGAAAATGAGAGAGTAAAGGTGTTTTTCTAATTGAAAGTTTTCAGAATTTATACGCATTGAAAAAATATTACTGTTACTAGTTTTAATTAGTTGTAATGCAGATTCAATCATTTTTTGAACGTTGCGTGATTTTAGACAATCAGTTTTTAAAACGTTAGTTTCTTCCCAAAAATAGAGATGTAGTAGAACATGTGCAGTAAGCAGTAGAGTGAAATAATGCTAGTCTGCAGTCTACATATGTAGTAGAGCAGTAGAGCATTTTGGCCATTTTATTGACTCAAATCAATTATACCCAATTGAATCAATTTGCTATCATCAAGAGGCTTTGTAAAAATATCTGATATTTGCTTTTCTGTTGGAATATATTCCATTTAATGTGACCTTTTTGCACATGATCTCTGATAAATTGATATTTGACATCAATGTGCTTGGTTCTTGAATGAAAAACTGGATTTCTGAAATTTCCATTGTACACATGTTGTGACGAAATATTAAAGTTTTAGTGAATATCATATCTTAGTTTGCAAGTAGTGACCTTATTCATAGTACTTGTGCAGCACAGTTTCCTACAGCTATGTATTCTACTTCTGCAAAAGAGGTTGATACAGTGGTCTGTTTCTTGTTAAACCATGAAATCAGTCTTGCGCCAAAGAATTGACACGATCCACTTATGTTTTTTAAGTCAACTCTACAACCTGCAAAGTCTACATCTGAATAGCCTGTTAGTGTAAAATCTAATTCCCTAGGATACCATACACCCAGATTTGGAGTTCCTTTGAGATATCTCAGGATTCTCTTTACTATAGTGTAATAGGATTCCTTAGGATAAGATTGATACCTAGCACATACGCAAACTGAGTATTAGATGTCAGGTTTGCTTGCTGTAAGGTCTTCACTATCATCCTTATCTATTTTTATTACTGTACTCATAGGAGTCTTCATATGGCTTACATGTTCTAATCCTTACTTTTTAATTGTGTTCTTTATGTACTTAAATTGATTTATGAAAATGCCACTTTCCAACTATTGTACTTGAATCTCAGAAAGTATTTTAATTCTCCCATTAAACTCATTTCAAATTTGGATTTCATTAATGCAGTAAATCTCTCACAGAGTTTATTATTAGTATAGCCAAATATAATGTCATCAAAATAAATCTACACTAACAATATATGTTTTTTTTATTGTTTTTTAAGGAATAAGGTGGTGTCCACCTTTCCTCTCTGAAATTTATTCTCACATAGAAAAGATGAGAAAGTTTCATACCATGCCCTTGGAGCTTGTTTCAGTTCACACAATGCCTTGTCCAACTTGTAAACATGTCTTGGATGTTCAAAGTCTTCAAAACCAGGAGATTGTTCAATATATACTTGCTCTTGTAACTTTCCATTTAGAAAAGCATTTTTCATATCCATGTGATAGACTTCGAATCCTTGATATGGACCATAGGCAAGGAACATCTTTATAACTTCCAGTCTTGTAACAGGGGCAAAGAGATCATCAAAATCGATTCCCTCTTCTTGCGAAGAACCTTTTCCAACTATCCTAACTTTGTTTCTGATGACTATACCATTTTTAACAGTTTTGTTTCTGAATACCCACTTCCAGCCAACAACTAGATAATTTTGGGTCTTGGTGTCAAATACCATACTTCATTTCTTTGAAACTCATTCAATTATTCATGCATGGCATCAACCCAATTTGGATCACTTAGGGCTTCATTTGTTGTCTTTAGTTCCATTTCTGATATGAAGCAAGTAGGCAGGCATTCTCTGGTTGTTGCCCTTCTAGTCTGCACTGGTGCATCCTTGTCTCCAATGATGTCATCCTGTGTGTGTGCCTTGATCCATCTTCTTTTGTCTTGTCCATCAGTTGTGTGTTCCAGTTGCTGTTGTATGGTAGATTGTTCTGTCTCTACTGCATTATAGTTTTCTACATTGTTTATAGACAATTTTTCCTTTTTTCTAGTTTCAAGACCTTCGTCTGCATCTTGTTCATCATCTATCCATGGACATTCCTCATCAAAGACATTAACATCACACATGGATATTTCAGATTCATCAAAGGACACATAAACTAACTCCTCAACTGTCTATATTCTCACACCCTGAAGGCTTTACTAGTTGTGAAGTATCCTAAAAAGGTTCCTTGGTCTGTTTTGGGATCAAATTTTCCTAGATGGATTTTATCATTGTTATGTATCTAGCATTTGCATCCAAAGACATGAAAGTATTTGACGCTTGGTGTCTTTGCTTTCCATAATTCATAGGGAGTCTTT
The DNA here is from genome assembly GCA_001925005.1 of Drosera capensis. Taxonomy (NCBI): domain Eukaryota; kingdom Viridiplantae; phylum Streptophyta; class Magnoliopsida; order Caryophyllales; family Droseraceae; genus Drosera; species Drosera capensis. Next base: position 129,607 of record LIEC01011989.1, read on the forward strand.
TTAGATAGTTTGTATATAATGCATCTATTTTGAATATAGCATACAGTGTTTACTCATTCGGCCCAAAAGATTTTTGGTGAGTTTGCATCAGCAAGCATTGTCCTAGTTGCTTCTATAAGTGTCCTGTTTTTCCTTTCTGCTACACCATTTTGTTAAGGTTTTCTAGGTGCGAAGAAATTGTGTTTTATCCCATGATCATTACAGTAGGCATCTACTCCTGTTTGCTCAAATTCAGTACCATGATCACTTCTAATTGTAATTACTTAAATGCTTTTTCATTTTGAATTTGCCTTAGGAATCTAGTTAGTAGATTGCAATTTTCACTCTTTTTGTGCAATATTACCTATGTATATCTTGAATAATCATCTACTATTACCAGAGTATACTTCTTTTTATTTATTGGACCAAAAAGATCCATATGCAATAGGTCCAGAATTTTCCAAGATTCTAATGAATTTAGAGGTTTAAAGCTTACTTTGGTCTGCTTACCTTCTTGAGATGGTTTGCACAATTTATCTTTTCTAAATTTTATTTCAGGAAGACCTCTGACTTGATTCTCTAAGGATAGTTTGGCTATAGTTTTGAAATTTAAGTGAGCTAATCTTTTGTGCCATAGCCATTTTGTGTCTTCAGATTGTTTTGTATAAAAACATGTTATTTGATCTGACTGTGATGAGCTAAAGTATACTGCATAAATGTTTTTCTCTTTCTGGTTCCTAATAGTTTAACTTCTTGTGTGACTTTATCTCTTACTTAACATGAATCATAAGTAAATGAGTGCTAGTTTTTATCACACAGCTGACTAATGGAAAGCAAATTATGTTCTAAGCCTTTGTATGTAGCTACATCTATAAGAACTAAGGAACCTGTACCAAGTGTTCCATATCCCTTGGTTTTACCTGCCTTTCCTCCTCCAAAGATGACTAGAGCTCCATGTTCCTTTCTGTAGTCCTTAAGGATGCTTTTGTTTTCTGTCATATGCCCATAACATCCACTGTCCAAATACCATGTTTCATTCTATTGTTCCTATAATAGAATAATGAAAACTATTCGTCCTTACTTGTTAGTCTTTGGAATCCACACTTGAATTATTTTCTTGTGTGGGTTTCAATATTCGAATGATTTGTGGCCAGGTTCGCCACAAGTATAGCAGTAAACCCTTGGTCTTGCTGCCCTAGATGGTTTGTTGATGTTTCTCCATCTCTTTTGTTGCATTAAGCAGGTGTAGATAGACTTCTCATATGATTTTCTCCATGCAGTAATGAAAAGTTTGTTCCATACTAAGTAGTTTGGTGCATACTGAGGTCTGTATGGCTTTTTCTTGGCTTCAGTCCTATGATTCCAGACCTTTTGCACCTTGTTGTGTTTTATACTACCTCGTGACAGTGTCCTACTTAAGGTTTTCACCTTTTGGGTTTGAGTAGCAAAGATTTTATTCTTCAACATATCTTGTGGAGTATAGGGTTTAGTCTTCTACATCTTTGGTGCATTCGAGGCATTACCCTTTTGCAAGACTTTTACAGAGGTCTGCTTTGCCTTTTTCTGACTTGTAATAACATTGTCACTAACTTTTGAATGTGAGAGTTTGTTCAACCAGTCCTTGTATCCTAAGCGAGCTTTATCATGTGAGGATTGAGCCATGTTAAGCATTTTCTGCATGTTTATGGTCTTTCCATTCCATATATCTACCTATTTTTGAAGCTCAGCATTCCTCAATGTGAGTGTCTCCACTACTGCATTGAGAAGCTTTACTTTTTCATCTGATTTCTTTACTTCATCCTGAGCCTTGGCTAGGTTGCTATTGATCTCTTTTTATGCTAGATTATATTTCTATTTGAGATTTACAATCAGCTTGAGATTCTCTTTATTTTCCCTTGAGAGGGAAATAAAGCTTTTAGAGGTCTCTTAAAGTGCTTCCTTCAATTCCTCCAGAGTGGCATCTGAAATAGAAAAATCAAATACATGTTGTTTTTCTTTATTTTTTTGCTGCCATGATACAAAGCTGAGCATTTGATATCATTTCTTCATCATCAGAGTCTGTCTCACTCCAAGTCTTAGCAGCATAGACTTTGCTCTTTTTCTTTCTACCAGGGTTCCCCTTGTTGTATTCCTTCTTGTGCCTTGTATAGATGATTCCTATGTAGGTCATCTGTATTGTGTAGCAAATGACCTGGCTTTTCGTAATTGTAGCAGGCTTCTTTTTTTGCTTCTTTGGCTTTTATTGAGAGATTCTTCTTGACATTCTTCTTTTTGAACAATTTTCTGAACTTCTTGCCATGAGTGCAAGATCTTCTGATATAACTTGTTTTCTCCTCTGCCATTGATCTCAAGATTTTCTCTTGAGCCTTGAAAGCTAGTGTTTTCTTCCTGGCTTCATCAATTTGCCTCTTCTGCTCAACTTCCAAATTATATGTATGTAGCACACCATATAGTTAACCTAAGGACATCTTGGCTAGATCTCCGGGCTCCCTTATTGCTGTGATCTTTGTCCCCCAGACCTCACCAAGTGATCTCATGAACTTCTGGTTGGTTTCGTTACTATCAAAGGTCTTCCCCAAAGTCTTGAGATTATTGATGAGTACATTGAACCTCTCATAGAAACTGGTTAGGTGCATTGGTGCATCAGAACATCCTTTTTGTTTCCTCTGATTTTATTTGTTCCTTTATTTCTGAGCAGTAGAGCATCTCATGCTTCCTTTGCAATGGTGGTGTGAACCACTATTTCAAACATGTAATCATAGAGAGATATGAATATTTGATTTCTTGCTCTCCTTTCCACCAGTACTAGATCCCAATCCTCTCTCTTTCAAAGTGATTTGTGCTTGTTTACTTTGTTGTTTGTATCAATTGGATTTGGCATTTTTGGTCAATCAGTGATGATATCATGCATTCTTTCATCTATGCAATCCAAGTGTACAAGCTTCCTTAGCTTCCAATGATTCAACTTGTCAAATGAACATGCTGGTGGCTCTCCGCTGTTCGGGTATTTGGGTAGCTTTGGAGAAGTCATATTTTCTTTACAGAACAAATTGTTAGAAACTTCTTGCAAATATAAAATCTAAAAATATGATATTTTTCTTTCCAAAATTATTAGGTCTGGTAAGTCAGGCTCTGATACCAATTGGTAGGTTCACATATTCAACCTAGAAGGGGGTGAATAGATTAACTCAAATTTTATTAGGTAAATGCAACGGATTTAACAATTTGAACACTGATGTTCTTTGCAGACTACTAAGGTAGTTTAACGGTGTAAGTTTGTCTCATTTTGTTGTAATATTTAGTTTCTAACGGTTCTAAAATATCAAGCAATGAAAAAAAGTAAAGAACACATGATTTATAGGCTTGGATTGTTTTGCAAGCTTGCACTTTTAATCTCTCGTTCAAAAGTTCTACTCAATGAGCTTCATCGATTTCATTTTATAGACTGAGGAAATGAACCTATGACTTGTGTACAGGATCTGATGTGACAGTTAATCACATATGAACCTCAACTGATGTTGACAGCTGAACCACGTACTGTCACACTCTGAACCTCAAATCTTCGATTTGACTGAACCTTAGACCTCTGACCCAACCTCAGCATCTATCTTTGCTGCACTCCAATCTATTGCACCTTTGTCTTCACTCAGTACTGTTAAGACCTCGCCTGCACCCAGTCGTTGTTGCAACCTCATCTACACCTAGATCTGATGCAAACCATGCATTGTTGTGTTGGTCCTCGTCTGCAAGTTAAATCCTAGATCCTGAACCATTTGCAGGTCTTTTGTTACCTATGTATGTCTTAGTTTCTTAACCGAAATCCTCAATAGTAGTCTACATCTGGTGGCCTACACAATGCTCTCTATCTATGGCCGTTTGCTCTCTCCAGCATCCGACTTAGACTACAGCTATCTACCAATTTCCAGCCGAAGCACACTAACAACATCATGGCTTATACTCCTAAGTTTTGTTCATTAATTTCTATACAAGTGAAGAGATTGCACATTCGTATCACAAGCATTGCTGTGTTGGCCCTCGTCTACAAGTTCAATCCTAGATTCTGAACCATTTGTAGGTCTTTTTTTGCCAATGTATGTCTTAGTTTCTCATCCCAAATTCTCTGTAATAGTCTACATCTGGTGTCCCATATAATGCTCTTCATCTGTGGCCGTCTGCTCTCCAGCATCCGACCGAGATTACAACTACCTACCTAATTTCCAGCTTAAGTACACTAACAACATCATGGCTTATACTCCTAAGTTTTATTCATCAAGTTCTATACAAGTGGAGAGATTGCACATTCCTATCACAAGCATTGTTGTGTTGGCCCTCGCCTACAAGTTTAATCCTAGATTCTGGATCATTTGTAGGTCTTTTGTTGCCCATGTATGTCTTAGTTTCTCAGCTGAAATTCTATGTAGTAATCTGCATCTGGTGGCCCATACAATATTCTCTCTCTGTTTCTGTCTGCTCTCTAGCATTCGACTTAGACTATACCTACCTACCTAATTTCCAGCCTAAGCACACTAACAATATCATGGCTTATACTCCTACATTTTGTTCATCAATTTCTATACAAGTGGAGGGATTGCACATTCCTATCACAAGCAATGATGTGCTGACCCTCATCTGCAAGTTCAATCCTAGATTCTAAAGCATTTGTAGGTCTTTTGTTACCCATGTATGTCTTAGTTGCTCAGCCCAAATTCTCTGTAGTAGTCTACATCTGGTGGCTCACACAATGCTCTCCATCTGTGGCCGTCTGCTCTCCACCATCCGACCTAGGCTACATGTACCTACCTAATTTCCAGCCTAGTTACACTAACAATATCATGGCTTATACTCCTATGTTTTTTCATCAATTTCTTTACAAGTGGAGGGATTGCACATTCCTATCACAAGCATTACTGTGTTGACCCTCGTCTGCAAGTTCAATCCTAGATTCTAAAGCATTTGTAGGTCTTTTGTTGCCCATGCATGTCTTAGTTGCTCAGCCCAAATTCTCTGTAGAAGTCTACATCTGGTGGCCCACAAAATGCTCTCCATCGGTGGCCGTCTACTTTCCAGCATCTGGCCTAGATTACAAATACCTACCTAATTTCCAGCCTAAGCACACTAACAACATCATGGCTAATACTCCTAAATTTTATTCATCAATTTCTATACAAGTTGAGGGATTACACATTCCTATCAATCTCCTCCTAAATTAATGCTAACAAAACTCCCAAGTAAAAAAACAAGCTAACTAACTAAATTACATTATTTAAAAAAACTTAATCTAATTACTTTGACTAATGTGCAAGAAAGAGTATTACCTTTTACCTGTGATGCTCATTGCTTTTGTTGTGCTTGTGAGGCTGGTCCTCAGATATTCTGTGGTGTGTTCTTCTTTCTGTGTGGGGCTGCTCCCTCTGAGATCTGTGTGGGGTTTGCTCCCCTTGAGTTATGTGGCTTGTTGACCTCTCTCCTTGATGCTTTTGTCATTTTTTAGACCTTTGCCCCTCTGTTGTAGCTATTGATCTTTTTTTGAGGTCTTTTGCAGTTTTCTCCTCTGTTGACTTGTCCTTGGCTGCAGCTTTCTATGCTACCCTTTGTTCAGGAAGCCTTGTTGTCTCTTTTCTTTTCTCTGCTATCTTTTCCCCCTTTTTGTTAACATTGGTTGCAGGGCTCTGAGTTCAGATGTGGCGATATGCTGAGCAACTATGGCTTTGGCAGTTTCAAGTTGAAGCTTGTTTTCCAACAATCCAAGCCATTTGTCATTATTGTAGATGTGCTGTAGTTTGCACCATTCCAAATGAAAAGGGGGGGGGGTGAAAACTAGAGATTTAGTGGACATGAATCTTGGCGTTGTTGTCTAGAAGCTATGTCACTCATCATGTGTTGGTTGATTTCTTCAAGGATGACTCTTTTGAGGGCATTGTCTACTGTAGTCTACTCCTCTGTTGGTAATAAGTTTGTTTCCACTGATTCATCTTCCACTATTATGATTTCCTTTATCTATGTAGGAGTGAGGTCAAGTGTTCTAACTTGTGTGAACTCTGCTTGTTTTGTGGTCTCCAGGTAGTCTGCAGTGACATCTTCCATTATAGTCTCTGTTGCATCCCTAATTAGTTATTCATCTACTGCTTCTGATTCCTCCCGCACTGTGGTTCTTTTGAGGGGGTAGGCTCTGCTGCTTGGGACTCTGCTGGAGGTGACTTTGTTGCTAGGGACTTGACTGTAGGTGACTCTCCTGCTGGGGACTGGGTTACCGGTGACTCTGCTGCTGGCTCTTCTACAACAGATGGTTCTGCTGTTGATTTCTCCTAGAAACCGTCTTCAGTTACTTGATCAAAGATATCATCATTATCATCATAGCCTTCGAGGTGTAGAAAATCATCATCACCATCATCGTCTCCTGATGGTTCTGTTCTACCGATTATTGGCCTTTAGAGATAATCATAGATCTCTAATGTTGCTGCCTCAACGTGTTTATCTACTAGCCTTTTCAATTCAGCATCCACTTCGGGAGTGTGCATGAATTCAATGTGTTGTAGTTGTGTATGTCTATGCCTCCTCATCTTGAGAGTTGAGTCTTTGACTCCCAGAACTCCACTGAATAGTATGTAGGGTTTAGTGGATCTCTTCTTCTTATTGGTCTCCATCTTCTGAATTTGAACTAGTTGCTAGATTTCTGCCTCCGTCATGCCATCAAATATTCCAATTTTTGTCCTGGAGCTATCTGTAATTATCCTATATCTTGTAGTTGGTCCTGATGGAATAAGTTTTTTCCTTGCAGCCTTGGATGTCCTCTTGATTGGGAGGTTGTGCTACTTGATAAACTTCTAGATCATTTCTTCTTTCTGAGGCTTGCCCAGTAATTCATTGATCTTCACTCTGCGTTCTTGGATCTTTCTTGTATAGCCTCGATGTCTATAGTGCTTTTATAATTTCTTCCTTTTCTGTAGATTGTGTGATCGTAGTTGTTGTTCTAGCTCATGTTTCTGATGCAGTTGAGGGCCGATTAGCTTCAATTATAGATAAATCCATTCCTACACTTGAGATTTGAATGATTGCTATTGTGAATGTTTCGGTTGCAGCGGACCTTATTGTCACTGTATTTATAGTAGAGATGTCCTATGATTGCCCAGTCTATATCCTTTTGAGCTTGGCTTTTTGTATAGCCCTGTGTACTTAACTCCTGCCTGAGTTGTGCTTCTAGTTCTTCTCTAACCTCTTGAAATCTTAAATGATCTTCCAATATAAGGTTTTGAAGGTTTTCATCAGCACTAGCCTTCAGATAGTTTGGTGCTATGTTAGCATCATGAAGTGTAGCAAGCTCTAGTTCCTTTGGTGGTAAAGTTTTTGGGGATGATACCTCAATTTTAGTTGTAGTTGGTCGCCTAGTTTGCTCTTCTGCTGGTGTAGATTGTGCTTTTATCTTCATCTTTGTAGGCTGTGTAGTAGGGTGATCTGATATCGTCTCCTCTTCTGAGGTCTATAGAACAAGTCTTTTTCTGGTCTCCTTTGTATGCATCATTCTAATTGGTTGTGCCTATCTTTCTTCTCAGGCTGGTTTGCATCCTTTGCTATAGTCTGCACCGTTGTTGGATTCTTTGAGAAGGCTATAGGCTGCTTGCCTATCTTTCTCACATCGATTTGCTTGGCCACAGTCCATAGTCTTCCTCCTTTGTTAGACAGCTTCAATTTTTGTATTAGAATGATACTAATGATTCTTCCAAACAGAGGCTGTTTTGCTTCTACAGCCTTTCCTAGTTGGTATATGAGCAGTTTAGCCCAATTGAGCATGTGCTTGGTGAGAATCGCACACATTATCTCCTGTTGGTTAGATGTGATCTGATCTTTAGAGAATTTTCTCGAAAGAATTACCTTCTTCACAACGTCTACAAGCAGCTTGTGTTCCTTTGACAGATATTTCTTCATAGTTTGTATCTCTTCCATTTGTCTTTCTTTGCTAAGCATCGCGTGCCTTCCATGAGTAACTATAGAGGATGGGATGCTTCTAGGCCCTTCATTTGAAACCTGAAGAGCTGTTCGAAGTCATTTGGACCTATATTGATCCCGATTCGTTATGTGGAAGTTTATGTGATGAATTGGAGATCGTCTGCACTCTTTGCCTTTTTGATGAAATGGAGTACCTCATCATCGTATATCTTGCTTGTTTTCTAACAGAAATATTTGAGGCCTGCATCTTGAATCAACTCAGATATCACTTTTACCTCATCCGATTCATTCCTTAGTGTCTCAAATTCGAGTACCACTCCTGTCAGCAACTCAACCTTATTGGTTGGGCGTCGTTGCTCTTGAGACTTATCATTTTTAGGAGTGTTGGATCGAATGTTGGCCATTTTCAGTTGAATTGAAAGAATTTTTCGAGTTTGTGAGAGTAAATCGAAAGAGTTTGTAAACCTAGGTTTTATAATTGGCCTTGTAGTAGTGCGCAATAGAAAGAAAGAAAGTGAGAGAGTAAATGTTTTTGATTGGAAATTTTTCAGAATTTATTCTCTTTGAAAAAGTTACCGTTGTCAATTTTCAACTAGCTATTACACAGATTCAGCCATTGATTTGATCATTGCGTTATTTTAGGCAAAGAGTTTTTAAAATGTTATTTCTATCCAAAAATAGAAGTAGAGTAGAGGAAGAATGATGGTGGTCTGCATTCCATACATGCAGTAGAGCAGTAGAGAAAGAATAATGCTAGTCTGCTTTCCACATATGCAATAGAGTAGTAGAGCATTTTGGCCATTTTATTGGTTCAAATCAATCATCCCAATTCATATCGGAATTGAATAAATTTGCTCTTATCAAGAGGCTTTGTAAAAATATCTGCAATTTATCTTTTTGTTGGAATATATTCCAATTTAATGTGACCTCTTTCCATATGATCTCTAATAAAATGATATTTGACATCAATGTGCTTGGTCCTTACATGAAAAATTGAATTTTTGAAATTGTCATTGTAGACGTGTTGTCACAAAATATTGAAGTTTTAGTAAATATCATACCGTAGTCTGCAAGTTGAGCCTCATCCATAGTACTTGTGCAGAACAGCTTCGTATAGCTATATACTCTCCTTCTGCAGTAGAGGTTGACACCGTGGTCTGGTTCTTGCTGAACCAAGAAGAAGGTCGTTGTGCAAACTGTGGTCATACTTGATGTTGATAAACTCCAAAACGAACCGGATGATATCAAAGAGATAGAAGAGCTGCTTCAAGAAGCAGGTATCAAGTATCTTTGCGAAACAACAACTAAGATCTATGAGGATAAGGTTAAGCATTTCATTGAAGAGACAAAGGTTTAAACTCTAGGCTCAGTTGCTAATACGCCATCTTGCCAAAGAAGTACAGAGAAGGCATTCTCCAAATGAAAGGATTCTCAGTATCTTTCTAAAAGCAAAGCTCAAGCTCTCAAACAAGAAAGGGGAGCCATGGACAACTTCATAGCAAATCGACTTCAAGAAGATTTACAAATAACTCACAGGGTTTATCAAGCAGGGAAAGGCCAAGCAGACTACATGTATGGCCTTTGATCAGCCAATGAAAGGAGTAGTTGAAAAGGCTAAGTAAGCTAAGGGAAAGACCCCACGGAAAGCTCCTACAGCTAAGGAAAAAACTGCCAAGGCATTTGCAGCAAAGAGTAAGGTGCAAACTAAGAAGGTGGTCTCAAAGCCTCCTAAGCCGACAAGGTAAAAAATTTTCTTACAAGGGTCATTGAAAGAGGCCATGGCAATCGAAACAAGGGTGACAAGGCATATGGCCAAAATCAAGGAGCTCCTTGGCTATCCATCCAGGGAAGAAATGCTTGATCAATTTAGAAGGGAGAATAAATGCCACAAAAGAGGAAGATGAATAGCTCCACAAGGCCCAAACTCATCCCTTCAGGACCTAAAATCAGATATAGAATCAATCCGATTGGAAGCAAAACATAACTTGGCATAGTTGAGGAGATGAATGAGTTGAAAGGGAGAAACTTGTAGAAATCCAAAGGAAGGAAGCCAGTAAGAAGAAGAGGCTTGATCAAGACTACATACTATTCAATGGTACTATGGAAATCAAAGATTCTATAGAAAAGTTCACAAGGATCCGCACAGCTTAACTGCAAAATATGGATTTTGTTTATTCAAAGGTGTTCGCAAAAGAGTTGAAGAAAATTAGTGGACAAGCACGTATGATTAGCAATTGACGAAATCTAGAACTATCTTCCATTGGAGAACCACTAACACCTATTGACGATGATGAGAACAATAGTGATGATCAACCTAACCAATATGATGTAGATGATGATGCAGTCATTGATGAAGTGGCTAAGTAGAGTGAAACTGATGTACAAATTCATACTAAAGTATAAGCTCCTATAGCTGAGAAAAAAGTCGTCATAACTCATAATGCCACAAATGACCATACTGATGCAATCAAAATACAGAATGAAGACAAGTCTACCAAGGAGACTACAAATGATGGTTCAAATGAGACTGTAGATGAGTCAATAAGGGATTATATTCTTGACATAAAAATAGCTCACTCCCATCCTTCGAAAGAATCAGAACCTACTCATCATCCAGAAGAAATAATTTTGATTGATGAAGCATTAGAAGATATACAAAGGCCCCTACTGCATCCGATGCCTTATAGGAAGTTACTTTTTGGGCAATGACTATGAAGGAGTTGGAACATTTTCTTGGTGACACTCCTATCTCTGAAGGAGTACAACATCACCAACCAGCAGCAAATCTAGAAGTTTCACCACTCAACATTAAATTTTCACCCATCTCCAGTTTTGGGATCCATGCCCCTACAGCGGATCCACCCTCAATATATTTTGCCGAAGCTTTATCGCATGGATCAGCATCACATATGCAGATGACTCATAGGACTGCTACAAGGAGTCGCTGGGAAGCTGTTCAAGAATCCAGGAAGTCCTTATACCCCAAACATCCAAAGATTATCATGCTGAAATTGTTGGAGCAACTGGTCAAAGACTTCTCAAGGAAATCACAAGAATTAACAACACAAACTTTAGGAATACTTCAGCCAACAATCGACTGCGTAGCTCTCAGACAGTTCAAGTAAGGCTTCTTCAAAGCTTTTTCAAGACACTCATAGTCAACTTGAGTATCATATCTAGAATAATGATCAAAAGTTTAAGCTCGTTGAACACAGAGTTCAACTCGAAATCAACATGGCCACAACGGCACAGGCGGCCAGGACTGTAAAACTTCAAGCTCTTAGTATAGCAGTCGAGGAAAATCACAACAAAATGAAAGGGTCAAGAGGTCCTCCACTCCAACCCCCCATTCCCCCCCAATAATAGATGATAACAAAAAGGGGGAGAAAGACAATGATGGCAAGGATACTGACGCTGAACAAGCTAAGAAAGACACGGATAAAGCTAAGGTCAATAGCAAGAAAATGCCTATAGAAGAAGGAACAGGCTCTAGTACTCAGAGATAGGATAATCACAAGAGAAGAAGGGCATTCAAGAAACTCTCAGATACTTGGGGAGAGGCCACCACCAGTAAGGAAAAGGGAAAACATGACAAGCATGGGAAGAAGAGGCCCAGATCAAGGGAGCATCATAGGGAGAAAAGACATAATGGGGACAGATTCAGATCTCCCATATGAGAACACGTTGCAAACTACTCCAAGAGCATCCTACGAGATGAACATAGACAGCATATGTGACATAGAGATCATAGGGATAGTAGGTAATCTACTATGTAACACTTTGCAACCTTTTAATTTCTTATGAGCAGTTTGTTTTAGAAAAAATTCCAAAGCAATTTCATTTGTAAAGCTATAAATAATAGTGATCTTGCTTTTTTTTTCTTTTTCGAAATTAGGGGTTTCATAGCATCAATTTAGGGGAAATTTGTTAAGATTGATGTGTAATCCTCCCTGTTGTATAGAAATTGATGAATAAGACTATGACATATTCATAGTCAATCACTTAGGTTGAGAATTAGGATAGTTAGATAGAGTCTAGGATGCATAGAGTAATGAAATAGAGGATTACAGATGGGAAGCAATTGTGGATCACCAGATGCAGTTGACATCAAGGGGTTTTAGATAAGTGCTTTGGGATGAATATGGGCAACAAATCTACCACAAATCTATCAAGGAAAGGATCAAGGAATTAGGATCAAGGAATTAGGATCAAGGTCATGTCACACAATACAATAGACTGGATACGGTAGACAGAAGCACAACAGACTGTGCAAATAGCAAGGTTGATTGGTAAATCGATAAGGAATTGGAAGATAGTCAAATCAAAGAATTAAGGTTTGAAATATTTACGTAATTGAAGATTGTTGTGAAGAGAACCTGTCAACATCATTAAGGATCATGCATGGGACAAACAGATAGTTATCGACATCAATATGGTATAATCACGGGTTTTGATTCAGTGGCAGTCCAGGTTGACAATTATAAGAAATTGCTAGTGAGCTGAAAATTACTCAAAAAACATTGTGCTATCATTCTCGTGGGCGAGATTGAAGATTTGAGAAAGAAGAGTTCAATATTCTATATCAAAATTACATCTGCAGTTGAGATTACATCTGCAATAGAGTCCTAAAGTGATATGTGTAAGGATCTAGGTTCTTGTCTTAGCAAGTTTGTAATTGAGCTTGTAAGAGATTTCTTTGTAAGTCACAAACAAAAAGATAGTAAAACTTTCACTTTGCTTGTCTACACTGGCCACAAAGGAAAGACTGGATTAAGCCTTCATTGATCATTTGACAACGATTGTCTGAACCAGTATAAATTCTCGAGTCATTTGCTATTTTTCAATTCAATTTAGAATTATACGGAAATCAATTAGACACAAAGAGATTAGTCCAAAGGACTTGAATAACAATTGCGGAATAATTCCATAAGTCTACAATAGAGGCTACATATTGTTGATGACTATGATTATACTCATAGTTTTCTAAGCTAATTTCTTTTATTTAGAATGTTTAGTGTCTTTTCCTTTGTGTTTTACTTTAGTTTGATGTTTTGGATGTCGATATTGCTTTTTGCATGGTCTTCATGCACATTTGGCCGTGTGCAGAGAGTCTTAACATTCTATGAAAATCATACAAAATGAATTGAAGTGCTCATGAATATGTTTAGGACAGAAAAAGTGGCAGAAAAAGGTCTAGAGAAGAAGTCAAGAATGATGAGCTAATTTCGACCCAAAATGCAGAGCCACGATGATCAAGACCATGACGGGCTTGGTCACGGTCATGACGCGACTTATCCACATGATATTTTCAAGATTTTCATACTAATGTCTCCAAATTTCCTAGGGTTTCTTTTCCTTTCTATAAATACACCATGTGGTGCTCGTATTCAGAGTTTTCTCAAGTATCTAGCCGTAGTTGTGAGTAGTTTCTTATGTTTTTAGATTAGATCTCAAATTATTTTCTTCTTCATTCGAGTTGTTCAGATTGGATCTCAAAGTTGGATTATCATTTCAAGATGTTTCTCGTTGGGTAGTAAGTACATTCATTGATTATTTATGCATATTCATCATTATTTTTCATTCTATTATGATCATGATGATTCCCTTTGCATGCATATCAATGATTGTGATGCTTTCCAATATCATGCTTTCCAATGAAACAGAATTACTATTTTAATTCCAGTATCGCATAATGGCCAAAACAATCATTGTTTTGCGAAAAGAAAGGCAACGCCTATTCTTTTACAAGATTTACAATGACAACTTTGTCACCTATAAATACTCGAGCACTTGAAAGGATTAATACTCATTACTTTCACTCTCTCTCTCTCTCTCTCGCTCTCTCTCTCTCTCTCTCTCTCTCTCTCTAAGTACTCATACTTTCATGTATGAGTAGAGTAATTTGTAGGGAGTTTTTATAATGACATGAAGCGAAGGGATTATGAGTTATGGTTTGATTAGTTTTCTTTTACATGAATATCGTCAAAAGATTAGAACTTTAACATAGTTGATGCAAGATTTCACTTAGATTGACCACCTAAATGGCAAATATATTGACTATAACATGAATAAATTATGAATGCTGCAAAATTGATCACTTGGATATTTTTATTGGTCATATGAAAGAGCAACTATGTTATAGTCTAATTAGGATCTTTTTACATGTGAATGATTAGTAGACCAAGCTATTTTGTTTTTTTTATTCATGTTCGATATGTTCATTGATTGATTCAATTATCTATTTTTATGTATTCATGCTTCTATGGTATATATGATAGATGATTAGTTTAATTATTCAAGATAACTTGGTATTTAAAACTCTAGAGAATGTAATATAAGGTATCTCCTTTATTTCACAGTTTAAATAAGTAAAACATGCATAATTTATGAAAAGATATAAATTTTTGGGTGAATTTGATTGATAGAGGATATGATTTTGATATTACTTGGTTAGATATGGATTATTTATGCCTATGATTTATGTTATATCTATTTAATCTTATCTTAGAGGATAATTTCCCGTGATATGTTTTTTTTTGTTCTCTATTCCTATATATATATATATGGTTCTTCCTATTCTATTTCATTCATTCAATTCATTATTACTTTGTGGAGAGAGAAAGAGTCTCCTAATAATTTTCGGCGGAGTTTTGTGTTTCAAGTTAGACAGAGATGGCATTGTAGAATTCTAATTCCAGTTCCAGTGGACCTCCTCTTTGGTATACGATCACCATTGCAAGATTGGATGTCAGAGTTAATTGCTATTGGATTATCACTTCAAGACATTTTTTATTTGGTCTTAAGCACACTCATTGATTATTTATGCACATTCGTCATTGTTTTCATTCAACAGTGATCATGAAGATTTCCTTTGCATGCATAGCAATGATTATGATGCTTTCCAACACCATGATTGAGTATTTGTAGGGAGTCTTCATAATGACACAAAGCAAAGGGATTCTTGCAATATGACATCGCGATCATTCGTGAAGCTTGGGCGCGGTTCAAGGACCTTCTTAGAAAGTGTTCACACCATTGTTTGCCCGATTAGTTAGAAACGAATGCTTCTTCAAGGGGTGAAGGTATAATGTGAGGTGTTTACTTGATGTAGCGATGATGTGTGAAAAAACACACATAACTTTAAGCATTAATAACCTACATTTTGTTTGTGGTTTGAGTCATTTTGATTTATGTTAGTTTAGTTTTTGTTTTAGAGTCGGATACTATCAAAGTTTTGTGTTTTTCTTGTAGATTGATGATAAAAGACACGTTTTTTTTTTTATGTAAATGTCCTTTGAAAGAAGTATTAAGAGTTAGAGAATGAATGCAAAGATGTTTGAAAAGGAATATGATGAATTTTGATTGAGAAGACAAAGTGATTGCAAATTTATTAAGCAACATGGGTCATGTCATTGAGCATTAAACAACACAGCCCGTACACCTTGAACGATCGGAGTAACTCCCCAAAGTGACACGACCCTTGTTGATGACAAGTGAGATGACACGAGCCACTTTCCTACATAATCTGGGAGCTTTCATGGAAGACATGGGCCGTGTCATTTGAAGGTTTATGACACCGGCCATGCCGTAGTACAAATAAAAGATAAGATATTTTTCTTATCTTATCTCTGATTGGTTGATTTTAAGTTTTATTCTCACTCTATAAATACAGCTTCTAAAAAGAAAAGAAGAGAGGTTTTTTTTTTTCACAGAGTTTTAAGAGAACTTCGTCGAGCACATAGAAGAGAGACATAGTCATCTCAATCACGGAACGAGATCCTACACATTCGAAAACGAGATCATTAACATCAATCTACCATCTACACAAAGGTGACGATCGTTGCTTATCATCAATATCCCGACTCAACTACAATCTTAGATAGTTTGTAATTAGGGGGATTCTATCGAACTTTGTTTATAATTAGCTATTCGAATTTGTTATCGATGTTAATGTTGATTGTTTATGAATTATTCATTATTATGGATCGAGTTTCAGTTTTCAATACCAATGTCTATTGATTGAGATTGGTGTGTGCTTAATTTAGATATCTATTTTGATGATTGTGGAGTATTATATATTTAAGATTGCTAGAATACAAATCTTAATATCTTCAATTTTATATTACATGATTTTTATGCATGGATTGATCTTAATTAATTGATAAAAATCGTATGGCTATGAATTAGCTACTCTAGGTAGTATAATTTTTATTATTGCAATTATCATTCTCATTTGATAACATTAGTAGAAAAACTATAATTATGTCATTCTCTTTTGCATAATTAAAGTTATCCATGTCATAATAGTTATTTGTAGTTATTCTCATTTTTTATTAAATAAAGTGGGTTGAATTATTATTTATGATCAATATCAATTAAGATAGGTATAGCTTATGATCAATATTCTTATTTTGCCTCTATTGATATTAGTATAGCTCATTCTCATTTGGCTACAACTCTAGTTTACAATGTTAGCTTAATTAGTTACAACCTACATTGTGCAATATTGAATTTGAGAGGAAAATATAATCCATGATTTAATCATAATTCACATGATTCAAAATTATATCAATTTAATATCTCGTATATAAAAACCTTGAAATATTCCATCTTTTTTACCTTATTTTCTTATCTTAGTTTAACACTTTATTTTTTTTTTATCAAAATCCAAAACCCCCAATTTATGTAATTTATTTTATATAAGATCACAACATTTAATTTTTAATCCCATTTTCTTATTGGGTTCGACCCAACTTGCCACTACTATAGTAACTAATATTCTATTAATGTTAATGTGGTATAGTTATGATATAATTTGCACATCATACGACGGACGTGTAAAGCGACGAAGGTATGTTTTATGAAACTCGGGTATCAAGAAGCCTAAGACTTGCTTGAGACGATGGTTGAAGGAGCATATCAATGGTCGTATGAACACTATACTCCAAAAAAAGCACCAAGGGTGCTAGAACTTGATATGGAAACTACAATTTCGACGCAACTTGAAACCTTTGACAAAGGAAGTGAGCGCTTTGGCCACAAGCTCGAACGCTCAAACTCATGTTTGCCAATCTTCTTCTAATCCATGTTGTGATCTTTTTGGAGGTTCACAAGCTACTATCGAGTGCTATCTCCATTCCCATATGGTGCAAGGACAAATGATCGAGCAAGCAAATTATGGTCATGCATAGCCTCTGTCTCCTCAAGTGAACACCTACTATAACCCAAACAATCCAAGAAACCATCCGGGAATCTCTTGGAGGAGCAATGAAGTGGCTCAAGGTCCTCTATCGGGTTTCAACCAAGCACCCCCTCCTCCACCTCCCATGTCAAATGTTGAGGATATCATGGCTAAATACATTGCAAAGACGGACGAGAAGTTTCAACGTCATGACACTATCTTGCAAAGTCATGGGGCTTCGTTGAAGAACTTTGAGAACCAAGTGGGGCAAATTGCATGTCTCTTGACACAACTTGCACAAGGGACACTCCCTAGAATTACGGAAACAAATCCCAAGGAGCATGTACAGGCCATAACAACAAGCTTAAGGGGTCCCCAGGGTTAGAAAAGTGACAAAGGGAAGCAAGTGCTGGAAGACCATGAGGAACGTGAACCGGTTGTTTAATTTCTAAACTCTCCGGACAACCCTCCTCCCTATCTGCCTAAAATACCTTATCCTCAACGGTTCTATAAGTATAAGTTAGATAAGCAATTTGAGAAGGTCTTGAAAGTTTTACAGAAGTTACATATTAATATTCCATTTGCGGATACGTTGGCTCAAATACGCTCTTATGCCAAGTTCATGAAGGTAATTTTGGCTAAGAAACAG
The DNA here is from genome assembly GCA_001925005.1 of Drosera capensis. NCBI lineage: Eukaryota > Viridiplantae > Streptophyta > Magnoliopsida > Caryophyllales > Droseraceae > Drosera > Drosera capensis. Next base: position 147,360 of record LIEC01011989.1, read on the forward strand.
AAACTTGAGGATCTTGAGAATGTCAAGCTTAATGAAGACTATAGTGCCATCATGCAACGGAAGTTACCCCAAAAGCTTAAGGACCCTAGGATCTTCACCATCCCATGCACCATTGAAAAGGTTAAATTTGATAAGACTTTATGTGATTTGGGTGCTTCGATTAACTTGATGCCTTATTCATTTTCGAGGAAGCTTGAAATTAAGGATTTAAAGCCAACTCAGATGACGTTACAAATGGCGGATCGTTCCCTTATTAGCCAAGAGGTGTGCTTGAGGATGTACTTGTAAAGGTCGATCAGTTTATCCTCCCCTTTGATTTGGTGATCTTGGACATGGAGGAAGATGATAGCATTCTAATCATCTTGGGAAGACCATTTCTAGCCACCAGAGGAGCATTGATTGATGTAAAGAGCGGAGAGTTGAAGCTCGGGTTGAAGGATTAGAAACCACCTTCAAGGTATTTAAAGCTTTCAATGCATTGAGCGATCATGATTCATGTTACAAGATTATTGTATTTGAAAGAAAACCGACGGAGAAGATTGAAGATTCAATGCTTCAAAGTGAGGTAACACAATCTTTAGATGAGTTAGAGGCTTGTCTTCAAGGTATGAACTCTACCTCTTATTGCTCTATCTCTCATTACTCTTCTTGTGCCAATGCTAAGTCCAATGACCTTGATAAGTCCCTTGTAGTTGTAGTTAAGGAGAAGCATCAAGTCATTGAGACATTATTGAAAAACATTGAAGCATTGGAAATCTCTAATTCATGTTTGAAAGTAAAGAATGAAAAACTTACTTTGACAAACAATGATTTGGAAAAAGAGGTTCAAGACCTCAAGTGAAAAAAGTGCATCAAGCGCATTTAGCATGCCCTTAATCTCACAACCAAAGAAGCGATCTTATGAAACCAATACTCCACGTGTTAGGAAAAGAAAACGACGCTCAAACACTAGTCGTTCTCATGGCAAGGTCTATCGTGATGCAGTTGATTCTTTTCTTGATTGTAGGTGTGACGAAGTTTCGCGAAACCTTTACGAGTGCAAGGCGTGGATTGGTTAGCGACTTTTCGGAAATCATAGAGGGACTGATTCAAAAAGGAATGACGAAGTTTTAGATACCTAAGTCAATCATTTACTGAGAACGATCGGAGCCGTGATGAGTTTAATGGAGGAATTAAAATACTTCCTAGGACTTCAAGTACAACAATTAGAAAGTGGAATCTTTCCAAATCAATCTAAGTACTTGAAGAATACAATTAAAAAGTATGGCTTAGAAAGTGATAGTCATATGAAAACGCCAATGAGCACATCAATTAAAATAGATAAAGAAGAATATGGAAAAAAGATAAATCAAACCATTTATAGAGGAGTAATAGGGTCATTGTTATATCTTATAGTAAGCAGACCAAACATTCAATACTTAGTCCGCGTCTGTGCAAGGTATCAATCTAATCTCAAGGAATCCCACTACACTGTAGTAAATAGAATCCTGAGATATCTCAAAGGAACTCAAAACCTTGGTGTATGGTATCCTAGGGAATCAGATTTTACACTGATACTTTTTTCAGATCCAGATTTTGCAGGTTGTAGAGTTGACAGAAAAAGCAGAAGGGGATCATGTCAATTTATTGGTATAAGATTGATCTCTTGGTTCAGTAAGAAACACACTACTGTGTCAACCTCTACTGTAGAAGTAGAGTACATAGCTGCAGGAAGCTGTCCTACACAAATACTATAGATGACATCACAGCCGGCAGATTATGGTATGATATTCTCTGAAAACTCAATA